>PVKA01018770.1:0-43205 GCA_004027165.1 Ctenomys sociabilis
GCTACACTCTTAATTCACTGATAAGAGATATCTGCTAAAATAATATCTGTAAATATAATATCATGTATGCACCTTGTACAATACCAAAACATTATGAAAACAGTTTGCAATGTATTAATTTGTCGAATCTGTATTGTTAAGGTGTCTTGAAACTGTCTGATTGACATTTGTAGTTCAATAAAATAAAAAAAATAAAAAAATAAAAAATAAATAAATGAATAAAATGCCACTGCCTTCTGGTACTGAATTTTCCTCCAAGGCAGAAATAAAAATGCCTGCCTTTAGAGATTTGTATGTTCACATATGTATATGATGCAATAAATGTCTATTGTAAGCATGTAAAAAAAAAAAAAGAAGGAAACAATATTGTATCTGTGTCTATATCAAATTATCTAACTGGCTGTTTTCCTTCCTGCTTTTTTTCCTTACTCCAGAATAAGCATGTGATTTGTCCCTTACAGGACTTAATTTTAGAGGTTTTTTTAATTTATTTTTTATTTTATTGTTTTTTTAAATTTATTTATTTTTTTTAATTTTAGAGTTATTTGCTAACTAAAAAAGATGTAGAGAGCGACAAGTTGGGTCATCAGGGACCAGTATTTTAGTTTCTCACAAAGGCTGCCAACTGAGAAGAAATCTGCCACACTGGCCTATATTGTTAAACCACCAATGGAATGACCTTTTAAATTTAACTAGGAAGTCAAGCAAGTCTTAATTTCTTGAATTCAGAAGTAAATCACTGTAAGTGCAATGTTGTAATAAGATTAAATCAAAACCCTATGTAAGGACAAATAAAACTTAAACCCCACAGGGAACTCCTTATGGCTACTTTTGCTGTCTGAATTAAAACTTTTGCAACTCTCAAGCATTGGCTGTGACTCATCCACATGGATGACACAGACAAAGGATCTACAGAATAAGGTACAGGACTACAAGATAAACCCTGAGGGGACTTCACTGACCTCATAAGAAACAAAAAGTACATATGTTGGTGTATAGGTCTTGTTCTATCTAGGTCTTAACCATCCAGCAGAAAAGTATAAAAATGAAGCATACACTATGGGGCCATAATAATAAGTTGAGCTGTAAATGGCTATGGTCAACAACTTCTTCAGATAACTCACTACTGTTGTGGAATGCTGGACTGTGTTGGATTGTGTCGTTGAGTTCAGGCATCTAAATTAGTTGAATGCCAGTGGATTGCCCATCTCTGACAGGTGTAGACAGAGGAAGGGGTATAGAAAGGAAGAATCATGATGTGTGTTTATGGACAGTACAGTTGGGATAGATAATGCTGTGCTTCTACATAATCCTATGAGAGGCAAGATTTGCACTAATGGTGGGTGGAGAGGATATTATGTCGGCTTCTAGTACTATGGACAACCACCAGGAAAATAACAAGGTAGAAAGTATTAATTATTGAATCTTTGATGTAATTCAGGTATAAAAAAAATAAGATACGCAAACAGCTATACTCTTAATTTACTGATAAGAGACATACGCTATAATAATGTCTGTAAGTATAATATCATGCATGCACCTTCTATGATACCAAAACATTATGAAAACAGTTTGCAGTGTATTAATTTATCAAATCCATCTTGTCAAGGTATCTTAAAACTGTCTCATTGATATTTGTACTTTAATAAAATAAAAATTAAAAAAGACAATACAAAAAATGTGAAAAAAAATAAAACTTTTGCAACTCTTTCAGGAAATCTTGAACTGGCCAGATGTACTGAATTTTCCCTTATCTTATTGGTAGTCATAAAAAATATAGAACTTTAGTAATGGATTGAAAGTAGCATCAAGGCCAGGTGTTGTAGTACACATGGAAATCCCAGGATTTGGGAGTCTGAAGCAGAAGGCTTGCTGTGAGTTCAAAGTTAGCCTGGGCTCCAAAGTTTGTTCATGGCCTGTCTGAACTACATAGTGAGACCCTGTCTCAAAAAAAAAAAAAGCATCTCACTAGGTTATCTGGGCCTCATTTTACAATTTCAAGAAAGGATATACAGTATCTGCCATCATGATTTTACTAAAACATGACTTACAGTAACATTTCACTGCTATGCTGTTATGCTAAAGCTTTCCTAGGATGGCTGAGTCATGCGGTTCGGTTTCTACCACTGAGGACAGTGTACAGTCCATTGCGTGTCTGTTTTCTGTGAGAGTAATCCAGTATAAGCTAGAGTGCCTGTTGCTTTATCTTGGTAACTAGATTTGTGGGTTTGGCACACTTCTTTAGATGAAAAACTCAGTTTCAGATTTATAAAATTTGGCTGTTCATATTTTTTGAACATTTGAAGGGCATGTTAGACATAGTGCAGCTTATTTTGTTAATGTTGAAAGAAAATCAAAGTATACCTTTCAAATGGTAGAATGCACTATCTCCATTCATTAATGATCTGCACAACTAATATCTTGAGTGCTTCCTTCAACTATTTAAAAAATTGATTTAGAAGTGTCATGGACTATAAATGTTTAGCAAAAACAATTTTTGGTGCTGATAGGTATTCTTTTACTCTACAAAAGAAAAGTGCCCTGGGTGAGTTTGGTTTCTTTTGATAATTCAAAATATCATGATGATGTACAGTCATTCCTAGATTTGTAAGATGTACAGGTTATGTAAGTTCTTCCCAGGATTTAATTGAAGTTACCTCATCTTTTGAAGCTTCCATTGTAGATTTTTCTAGTGTGTTGTCATCTGCTGTCTTTGGACTCTCTTGTGTTAGATAATGCCAGAGATCCTTAAAAGAGCATTTTCTTTCTTTCTTTCTTTCTTTCTTTCTTTCTTTCTTTCTTTCTTCCTTTCTTTCTGTCTTTGTTTTCATTTTTGAAGGATACAGTGTCACTGTGTTGCCCAGACTGGTCCCAAATCCCTGAATGATCATCTTATGTCAGCCTTCCAAGGAGCTTAGATTACAGGTGTGTGTCACCATTTCTGGCTCCTTGTTTTCATATTCCTAACTAAAAGATAATTTTATATGTAAATTTGAATAGGAAAAATAAATTTTCAGATCTCAGAAGGTTTTCTCTGATCTCTAACTTCAATTAAATCAATTCCAGAGCAGTACTTGAGTTAACAGTTCTCCATATTTTAATATTAAATCACCTTCCCCTAACATTTTACTGGATTTTATGTGTATGTGAGAAGCACTGCTGAATAGTCAGGACCAATCTCATGGTTTTCTGAAAAGATGTGACCTTGGAACTTTGTTCCTGTTTATTCAGCTTCTTTTTTAGAGACTGAATGAAAGTTCCTAATAAGACAGTCTGTTTCCAGGGGAAGTCATTTCAAGTCTCATATTTGTTACGCAATGTAATCCTGTGTGTGCTGTTATCCATTTTATTAGAATCACGGTACATTCCATTGCATGTTTTGTAGCTAAATACTTAGCTCTTACAAAAACTTTAATTCTCTTCTAGCAGGAAGCTGCTTAAGTATCTGTAAAGTGGTCACTAATAAGCTTCAGTGTTTTCTCTGGCTCTCCAAGCCAGTTTAGTTGCAGTCTAGTTCCAAAAGTTATACTTTTTTATCTCTTTCTTTCTCTCTCTGTCTCTGTCTCTGTCTCTCTTTCTCTCTCTGTCTCTCTGTCTCTCTCTCTGTCTCTCTCTCTGTCTCTCTCTCTCTGTCTCTCTGTCTCTCTCTGTCTCTCTCTCTCTCTCTCTCTCTCTCTCTCTCTCTCTCTATATATATATATATATATATATATATATATATATATACACAAAAAAAAGATATATATATATCGGCTCTCAGTTTATCTTTTTTTGTGCAAAAAAATGTTAATAAGGAATACAGCCCAGGAACAGCTACTTATAGTCTTTTATCCCTCCTCTTTCTCCTTGTCCTTCTCTTTTGCCTTCCTCCCTCTGTCCCTCTCTGCCTTCCTCTTCCTTTCTTTTACCCTGGAAGTTGAACTCAGGGCATTTACACTGAGCTATATCCCAGGCTGTTCTTATTTTTTAACCTGAAACAAGATCTTACTAAGCTTGAATCTGTGATCCTCCTGCCTCAGCCTCCCACAGTGCTGGGATTATAGGCATTGACCACCACTAAAGAATCAGAAGAATGAGACACAATGGAGTATAGTTAACAATGAAATTGGAAGCCAAGTATGATGGCACACTCCTGTAATCCTAACATTCGGAAGGCTGAGACAGGAGGATTGCCATGAGTTTAAGGCCAGCCTTGGTCATATAGTGAATTCAAGCCCAGCCTGAACTATATAGGCAGACCCTTTAAGAAAAAGAAAAGAAACTTGATTTAGTGCATTGAATGTAAATAGTGACATATTAACCAATTTCATATTTATGTTTGAAAGTACAGTCCTGGGAAATGTGAACTTAATATTACCAGCATTTATGCTGGTCTGTTGAAACAACCCATCTGGAATGTTGAACATGGCCCCTAATAGCACTGTGGCACCACTCGTTGAGGCAGAAGGATACAATGTGTCCAGTGAGCTGTGTATAGCCATCTGACCTAGTGCCAAAGGCTGGCAGGGGGTGGGCCTGTCTGCGAGTGAGGCAGTGTGAGACAGTCTGTTCCCCACACAGCTGTTCACATTTCCTTGTTTTTGTCTTGGTGCTGTGTGTGGGATTTTTTTAATCAAAAGTGCTGAACTTGGGTAACTAGCTTTTTAGAACAAGAAAGGAAATGGCAGTAGATTTCTATACACTTTGTTTTCCCTCAGGATAATTTATTAATGCTCTTCTCTCCTTCTTCCCTTTCACACTGCAGCTTCACAAATATGCTTGATTACCTTCAGATTTAAGGAAAATAAATAGCAAAAGGAAATATATTTTGATATTCTAATTCATTTGGAATTTAAGCTCTAGAACAGAAGTTGCAAACTACCACCCCTGGGTCAAATCTGCCCAGCCATGCATAAGTAGTTTTATTGAAACACAGCTGTGTCCACTCATTCATGGATTGTTGATACCTACTTTTGTACAATGCAGCAGGATTGAGTAGTTGTGACAGAGCACATGGAGTGAAAACCTAGCATAGTTACTAACTAACCAGGGTAAAACTAAGATCGTATTATTTCTTAAATGGCAAAGTTTGCAATTGTTTGACTAGAAAGTATCTTCCTAGCCAAGACATTGTATTTTACTGCATTCTGATACAAGCCCAGAAGACCTAATATGAGAGAAAAAATTGGGTATCAGCAGGTCAAAGACTTGTCCTTGCTGTCCTGCCTGTTTGGACCTGAGCATGGTGCCTTGCTTCACTGTACCTCTATTATGAGCTTTCTGTCACTGTGACAAAATACCTGAGATAATAACTTACAAGGCACAAAGTTTTATTTTGGTTTATATCTGTAGATGTTTCAGTCCATGGTCCATTGACCTGCCCCCCTTGCTTTGGAGCCTTTGGCAAGCCAGTACATCATGGCAGGAGCACTTGGCAAAAACTGTTACTCATATCATGGCAGCCAGAAATCAAAGAAAGCAAGGAAAGAGCTGAGGTTCCAATAGTCCATCAAAGGCATGACCCTAGAGATCTGGCTTCCTTATACTTAGCCTGACCTTCTAAAGGTTCCTCTTCCTAGTAATGCCACACCTAGGGACCAAGCCTTTAATACATAGGCTCTTGGAGGACGTACACAAACCATAGCATCCTCTTTAAAAATGAAGGACTTGGCCAGGTATGGTGATACACACCTATAATCTCAGCTCTAAAGAGGCTGAGGCAGGAAGGCCACAAGTTGGAGGCCAGCCTGGGCTGTATAGCAAGGCCCTGTCTCAAAATTAAAACAGCAGTTAATAAATGGAGTTAAATTGAGTTGAATGCTAAGGCATTCAATATTTTTTATTTCATAAAAATTTCATGAAATAAGTGAGACTTAAAAAATATAAAAAAGAAAAAAATACAAAAAAGTAGTAAATATTATCAAAATATATTGCTTAACTTGGGAAAGATTTTTACTGCAGGACCAAAGAAAATGATATCTGGTTCCTAAAGAAACAAGCTAAAAGAAGTATTCCCAGTGTATTTATTTTTATGTTACCCTGAATTTTTTGTGAATGTCTATTTATATTTGTATGTGCCAGTTCAACTATTCATTTTTTAGGAAACATTTATGAAACATCTACTGTGTCATTGGCCCATGTGGCACTGTTACCTAATGTCAGAGACCTTAAAAGTCTAATCATGGAAAAGAGGAAAAAGCACTTTGTCGTACTATACAATCTATCACTGTATAGTCATAAACCTTAGGCCACCAATACCTTCTTGGCTATAGGCTGCTCCAGGTGACCTACAGTTTAGCATAGTGGGCAGCCAAATGTTGTTGCAGTCCTGGGTTGAAACTATGTTGCTTTGACATTGTTGGTGTACTCTGAAGCTAGCCTCAGCAGCACACTTCAGCTCCTGTCCCCACAGATTACCCTACAATTCCTTGCTCTGGGTCCTCTTGCTGTATTCAGGCAGCCCTCTCAGATACGACCCCATCAAGGTATCTCCAGCCAAGTTATCTTCTGAAGCATCTCCTTGACTCGTGGAAAACACACACCTTCTTGCCCCCAACATATACTAAAAGTTCCAGGTGATCTCTCTACTTAGGATCTTATTAAACACTACATATCGGGGCACCCTCTGGGCTCTCTCACATACAGAGCCCCTCCTAGAGTACCAATGTGAGCCTGTAAGTTGCTGCAAGTTAGCCAGCCCCCTCCAGAAAACAAGGCAGCAAGCTTTTCTTGTTGGCACCTCCAGTTCTTATGCATGGTTCTTCTGGAGCATCCATCACCCTTCATCTTGCCCAAAGAAAGGTACAGTTCTCTGTCTTCTCCCCAAGAAACAAAAAGTCAATGCCTCCTTTCTTAGAATTTCTACAAACTCCAGACTTCTGGAGGGAATGAAGCCCTGGAGTAAGTATAGAAATCCCAACTTGACCAACTCTCAGCAAGCCCTGGATGGGTGCCCTGGCAGCTTTGCAACAGAGTTGGTGCGCCTGAATTCCTGTAGGCCTTAGCTTTGAGCTGGAAACCTAATACAACAGGTAGGATCTCAAAAGTTCAACATCACATCATTATATATACATATTCTTTATAACGGCCAGACGGGGAATACGGGTAAAGGATAATAAAGATAAGCTGCAACCTAACTTCATTCTCCAAACCCAACCACCTCTCACTTTTCATACACACACACACACACACACACACACACACACACACACACACATGCACGCATGCACTCACGCACACACGCACGACAAAACTTTATCTGGATTTGAACTTCCAGGAGGGAAAGAGCAATCAGTGAGCAAGCTAGCAAGGGAGGGAAGAGTGAGAGGGAAAGACAGGAGGGACAGGGACAGGAGACAGGGAGAGAGAACACTGGCATAAGACCTAGGGGACTGTACTTGACATAGTAAGATCAGGTCAAAAGACAAAAGTCTCTGAAAACAGGCATGGTGGCACATGCCTGTAATCCCAACACTCATGGAGACAGACAGAAGGATCACTACTAGTCTGAACTGCATAGCGACACCCTGTATCTAAATAAATAAATATATAAATAAATAAATATTAAAAGTCTCCAATTTCGGGAGCTGTAAGGTGTTTGTTGCTTTGTGAGTAAAAAAATAATGTGTATTTATTAAATATATAAATAGAAACTAATCTTCCTCATTGCAGATAGTATTACTAATAGTCCTTGGTCAACAAAAAGGTACAGCTCAATTTGCGGTAGAATTAGAGATTCTAATATCACAGTGCCATCAATTAATAAAACCTGTAAACAGGTTTAAAACAGTTCTGAAATTTTTAGAAGCTTTTTTGTTATCCACTTAGATTTTTAAACTTTACTTGGTCATTATTATCATGTCAAAACTGGCTAAATGTACTCCTTTAAGTAGTTTATATATTTTTATTGTGATAAGAATATTTAACATGGGCTGGCTAAATAGCTCAGTGGATTAAAGTTCCTGAAAGCAGGCACAGGGGCTAAGGGTTCAATCCCCAGGCCTGCTGTGCCAGTCTTGGCCCCGGGGCACATTAAGAAGGCAATTGTGACTGGGCATGGTGGCACATGCCTGTAATCCCAGCACTTGGGAGGCTATAAACAGGAGAATCACTATGAGTCCAACCTAGTAGTGAGACCCTGAACACCCTGTAGACCCCTCCCTAAAATACAGAAAGAAAAATAATAATATTTAACATAAGAGCTACCCCCCTCAACAAATTGTTTTGTTTTTGTACTGTTAGGGATGGAACCCAGGGCCTTGTGCATGCTAGGCTAAGTGTTCTGTCACTGAGCTACAGCCCCAGGCCCCCTTCTTACAATTATTTCAGTGCATTTTAAATGTGTACACATTATTTTTAAAAAATGTTTCCTTAGTTTTTGTTTTGCTTTTGTTTGTTTTATTTTTTGAGGTAGGATTCCACTATGTAGCTCTGACTAGCCTTAAACTCACTATATAGCCCTGGCAGGCCTCAGACCCAGGGTGATCATCCTATCTTAGCCTCCCAACTATTAGGATTATAGTTGTGTACTATCACACCCAGCTTTTTCTGGTTTTCACTTTTAGGGTTTTTGGTTTTGTTTTTGTTTGTTTGTTTGTTTTGTTTTTTGCCATTTGATTTGGGTTGGGGTTTTGTTCTGGGTTTTCTTTTTTTACTATTTTTTATTATATGTCAATAGAATTTCATTTACTTGTTTGCTTTTTATTTGTTTTTGAGAAAGGGTCTCACTACGTAGCTCAGGCTGGGCCTGAACTCACTGTGTAGCACAGGCAGGCCTCAAATTCTTGGCAGTCTTTCTGCCTCAGTCCCCGACAGCTGGGACTACAGTCACACACTACACACCTGGTTTCATGTACTTTTTATAAGCTAAGGCTAGCCTAGTTTCCCAAATGGGAAACTAACCACTATTTATAACATTATTTCTGTGAGAAAATATATTCCTTAGTTCACAGTTTCAAACTTGACACTTTTCAGAGACAGAGCCAATGAGAAGATGGAGACTGTCTAAATCTGCATGGATTTGGGCAAACTTTTGTGGACTAGCCACATATTACTAGTTAATATGATGGTTAAAGTACAGCCTCATTTTACTAGTCTACTTATATACACTGTTCATGTGAACTCCAGTTTAGTATTGCTTTCTTAGTTAGTGGTATCATTTAAAAATTATCCCTGCTCTATCTTCACATTGCTCTTATTAGGTATTTTATACATGGAGTGGACCATAAGGATTTATCTTATATCAGTATAAACAAATCAAACTGTAATTTGAAAAAATGTTTACAGGCAGTATTTGACCTCTCAACTACCACTGTTGTACAGAGGAAAGAAAAGAGCAAAATCAACGACAAAAAAAATCACCTATTTTGGAGAAGTTAGGAAATAGAAGCTTTCAGGCTAGCCAAGGTTAATTTTAACTTTTTTCTATTCAAAGCAAACTGTTGACTGTGAGACATTTTATTTGAGGTGCAACTTAATGTTTTAATTATATTTCTAAACTACAGTGATTTGTCACTAATGAACTAAAGTTCTTCTGAAAGTTAAACTGGTTCATTTAGGTTTATGAGATTTTTTAAAATATATTTAATTTCTTTTAAGTGTCTTGTCACACTCTTGAAGTTGCCAAATCAAAAGGAAAAAAGTTTATGTATTTGACTTTCTACTGAAGGAGCTCAGCACTGATTCTGTTAATGAACAGCACTGGCATAAAACAAACATAAACCTTTTATGAGAACATTCCTTCCTAGAAGGAGTTGGGTTTGCCCTTTCCCAAGATTTAGGTTTCTGTGAAAATTCTTTTAGCCAGAAAGCATTCTTTCATTGTACTCTATTCATGTTATTGAATGTTGCTCTGTCAAAGGGAAAAATACAGAAATAGCTGAAATATTGGCAAACTTAAAATGCCAAAGAAATTACAACACTGACAGAATTTTGGTCCATCTATTTAAAGATTGATGTTCATGTTGTGGCAAGTTTCTTCGAATGATCGAGAGATTTTTTTTTGAGAGATTATTAACAAGAGGATCCCACCAAAATCATCAGCCTACCTTTTGAAGAGGAAACATATTGTTGACTGGAATAATATGTATGAAGCTATGAATTACAGCCAGGAATTATGAGTATTGATTAGAGTTTCTTCTTTGCTTTTTAGCTGTATGACAAAATTAACACAAAGTCTTCACCACAAATCAGGAATCCTCCAAGTGATGCAGTTCAGAGAGCCAAAGAGGTAAGTGATATATTTTTCTTAAAGTGTTCGGTATCATCATATTTACTATCTTAAATGAAAATATTTCTGCTACACGTTAAGAGGCAGTTTCCTTGAAGTCAGAATTTGACTCATACTCAGATTTATTATTTTTTGTTTTTTAATATTTTGGAGTTTATAATTGAATATACATAAATGAGAAGAAAAAAATCTCAACATAAATATGCTTAGATTTCTGGCTTTGGCTCTGCCATGTCAACTTCAAATGTTTACATACCAATTTTATTTCTTTTTTGTTTTATTTTCTTAAAAAAGTAAGTTATTTTGCCACATTTCATAGAAATAGACATGTTATGAAAATTTATTTTTTTTTTTGTGGAACCAGGGATTGAACTCAGGCCCTTGTACTTGCCAGGGAAGCACTTATTCCACTGAGCCATCTCCCTGGGCCATGAAAATTTAAATCGTTTTTGAAGAGTATTATTTAAAAGTTTGTTTGAATTTCTATAGCCATTATAAGTACTGAGTTCAAAGCAGTCACTTTTTTAGAAGTTATTTTTATATTTTGGCAATACACATGGCTGTATCTGTCACAAACTATTTCAAAAAACAAAGGAACATGACATCATAGAATATTTAGAAAATGAAAATTGATTCATAATCCTATTACCCAAACACAGTAGTTTTCATTTTTGCTTATCTTTTTCTAGTCACTGTTTATTTGCATATATATTGTAAATAGTTGCAACCAAAGTCTATGTATTTCTAGCCTAATATTATGTAAGCATTCTTCATGTTCCTACTTGGTATCTATAAATATCATTTCTAAAATCGTGTAATTTTTTGCAACTATAGCATTAGAATGAATTAGCAATCCTCCCACTAATAGACACCTATTTTTGTCACTTTTATGTTCTTACAAGACTATAGAAATAATTTCCCTTTTTAAAAATTAGCTCTTATAAAGTGAGATTATTAAATCAAACAATATGAAAGATATTCTTTTCTCTAGTAGATTTTAAGCCCAAGATTTCTACTAAAAATACTATATATTCACTGAGGAACTAGACTGAAGCTCTGGTGGCTGCAAAGCTACCCATT
Organism: Ctenomys sociabilis; assembly: GCA_004027165.1. Taxonomy (NCBI): domain Eukaryota; kingdom Metazoa; phylum Chordata; class Mammalia; order Rodentia; family Ctenomyidae; genus Ctenomys; species Ctenomys sociabilis. Next base: position 11,288 of record PVKA01018770.1, read on the forward strand.
TGATCATGACTAGCTGCAGGAGGATATGGTTTACATCGCCCACCAAGCACTCATGGAAAGGCATTAGGCATTTTGGACAAATCACAAATCACTATCTGACCTTTATGATACAAATAAGTAGAAGCAGAAACACTGCGGGAACAAATCTTCGGCTTCACTAGACAGTGAAAACCTGCTAAGGGTCTCCACCTACCATGTTTAGGAGACCACACAAGAGGCACAGAATCTGTGTTTTCACCCTCTCATTTCCCCAGTACAGAAATAAGATGCTTGAAATACATCAGGGAAAGGTGGTTAACAAGTATGAATTCACAGCATAGCCAGTACTCACTAACGTGTGTGTGTGTGTGTGTGTGTGTGTGTGTGTGTGTGTTTGTGTGCATGTTCTACTGAGACCATCTGTGAGTAAAGCATTAGAAGTATGATGCTGATATGGAATGGGGAAAAGGAGAAAAAAGAAAGAAGGAATGGATACACACACACACACACACACACACACGATAGCTAATATAATTGTCCTACTAATTTCTATTGGTTTATTGAAAAGAACAGTTAGTTCTTATATTACTTGATTAATTTTGCATGCCTATATCTGTAGTCTGAAAAACTACTCTAAAAATAATACACAATATAACAACCATTGTCAATTTCCTATCATCTTGTTTTGAAAATCTGTCTTTTTTAATTATTCTCTGATAGATAGATAGATAGATAGATAGATAGATAGATAGATAGATAGATAGATAGATGATAGATAGATAGATAGATAGATAGATAGATAGATAGATAGATAGATAGATAAGAAGTATGAGGCTGAAATGTAAGGCTTAGGTTGGGTGACCCCATGATGTCTCTTCACGAGGTCCTGTGGGCAGAGTGGAGATCTGCATGCCCCTGGCATGTAGTACTGCAGAAGCAGTGCTTGATTGGCACCATGGGTAGGCTTCAGCAGAGTTCAGTGTACAACACCTCACTGTGACTGCAGCCATTTATGGTTAGAATTGCAGCAGATGTTTGCTTAGAAATGAAAAAGAGAGGTTGCGCCACAGGGTCTTGTCCCTAAATCCAGGTAAACTCCATCCTGGGGAAAAGGGAGAAACTCTGAAGAAAATTTTGCTATGAAAACATCATTTTTACCAGTAGAGAAAAAATATAAACAATTAATTAGTGAATAAAATTTGAGTAGAAAGAGAAAAGAAAGCTCTTTAACCTTGTTCTTGGGTTCATTGGCATTTAATTCTAGGAGGCATTGGTGGAAGTATGGTTTTCTGTCTGCAGGGAGATGAGCATAAAGCATAGCATTAATCATGCCATGATGTAAGGAAATTTACTTAAGTGTATTCTTCATTGACTTTAATTAATTAGTATTCCTTTTAAATTGCTTTTATTTAAGCCTGTGTCATATTTCTAAAAAGAATTGACACAAAAAATAAAATAAAAGGAATTGGAAGTGCTGTTAATATAACAGAAAGCTATTATTTGCTTTTAGTGGGAGCTGATTTTGGTGGGAGTTTGAAAGACATTCTACCATTAAGATACTTATACTTGTATTAAGTGTGTGTTACAGGCTTGTCATTTTGTTTTGTAGCTTTTAATTACTTTTTGAGTTACAGTTGGGTAATATGCATTGCAATTTGCTCCTTTTCTATTACCATCAATAATACTTTTTTATATATTGACTCCAGAAAAAAATGAAGAATCTTAATTAATTGTTTTGCTTGCCATAAAAATTCACTCATAATTATGAATTTAAAAGAATTCCACACATTATAATTTGGATTATGTTTACTGTGTTACAAATATTTTGCTTATTTTTTTAGGTATTGGAAGAAATTTCTTGTTACCCTGAGAATAATGATGCAAAGGAACTAAAACGTATTTTAACACAACCTCATTTCATGGTAAGTAACAAATTTCACAGAACTAAAATCTCTTTCAAACATTTTTAATAAGCTTCATATAATATCACCGGTTCATCAAATGCATTTTTGGCCATGTACAAATTATATGTCACTTGATGATGCAAATACATTCTGAGAAATACGTCATTAGCCAATTTGACAATCGTAAGAACATCATAGAACATCACCCCAATGTAAGTGGTATAGACTACTACACATCTAGGCAATTTGGTATATACTGTATGATATACTTCTAGGCGCCTAGCAAAATAACCTGAGATTAAATTAAGCACAAGTGAAAACCATGCAATTAAGAGGCACAGTTAACATAGTATATATGAAAATGGTGCCAGGTAACATGGTATACATGTTTTACAATATTTTAGTAATAGATAAAATATACTCTAAAGTAATGATACAGCTGGACATGGTGGCACATTCCTTATCCCAGCACTCAGGAGACTGAGGCAGGAGGATCACTGCAAGTCCAGCCTGGGCTACATAGTGACTTCAAGGCCAGCCTGAACTGCAAAGTGAGACCTTGTCTCTAAATAAATAATAAATTAATAAATGATATAAAATGGAGCTAGGGAGATAGCTCAGTGGTGTAAGCACCTGCCTGGCAAGCACAAGGTCCTGAGTTTGATCCCAGGTACAAAAAATATGTATATATTTGAAATCCTGTACCATTTGTATTGTTTTATATTGTTTTATTTTTGTCTTTGCTCTTGTTATTTGTATTTGTTTTATTTTTGCTCTTTAAAATAAAAAAATACAAAATATAGTATGGTGAATCCAACATACTGCAGTTATGGTTTTTGGAGTGTCATGCATTGTGCATAACTGTATTGCTATGCTTTTATCTGACTGCCAGCATGTTAGGTTTGTTAACTCCAACACTGCCATAGTCATGTAAATTAGGTGTACATCATGAAGGCACTATGTCATAGGAATTTTAAGCCACATTTTAACCCGATAGAACCACCATTGTGTACGTGGTCCATTGTTGAACAAAATGTCATTATGGACGACCTGACTATAATACCCAATGGTAAAGACAATACCAGGTAACACCAAATACTTTAAGGTTTTTCACTTTGTGTCACAAATGTAAAGATGTTGCTTATGAAGTAGCCCCTAGGGAACCGTGCAGTCTTCAAGCAAGAGATTATCCTCCTTATTGGATAGTCTTTAAGTTACTGGAACTATGTTACCAGAACCAGAAAGAGCTAAAATTAAAAACAATATTTACAGATAAACACTTTCACCAACCTAGGTGATATGTTAAAAGACTTCTGTTTTTTGGCAATGCAAAATTCTTTCACTTTCTTCATTAATGAGTACTTATGGAAAATGGGAATCACACCTGTATTTGTCCCAATTTTTATAAAGCTAAATGGTTAAGCAAATCCCAAAACAGGTAAGGTACTTTTCTGTTGAAAAGGGTCTATAGTTATCTACTTAACTGCAATTCAGAAGTACAATTACAGATGGAAATACATGTCAAATATAGCATGTATAAAGCAGGTACATCTGTATGTGTGGAGTACACAGTGTTGAAAATTCAAGTGACTGCTCTTTGGAAAAAAATCTTACTTTTTTAAAAGCTATCTTCTTTTTATACAATTGCAGGTTACATATTATTGAAATACTGTTTTCCTTTAAGTAATAATCTTGAAAGAAGTAGTAACCATATTCTCTCTCCCTAATTTTCAAACTTCCTGCCCAAGCCTAAGGTACAGCTCAAGTACAACCCTTGAAAGTATTTGACTTTATATGATAGCAGAATTCCCCAGTGAATTCAAAATATAGTTCCATGGCTGTGAGCACATTCTTATAACTTAGTTACACAAACAGAACTCAGTTCAAATCCCGTCTCTGCTGTCAAAATCTCTAATTCCTCTAAAATTCACACTGACTCTTTTCATTTCCCCTTGTTTTCATTTACCCATCTAACATTCTAATACCTGCTGGTCTGCCGAAGTAGGTCCTTCTCCTGGTGAATGGCATCTACACAATGCTTCTGTGTCCACCTGTCTCTGCTCAGCTTTGTTTTCATTGAACTTATGGTTTCAATTAATCATTATTATTCTCTGTTTCACAGAGCAGAAAAATGGAGAAAGTATATCCCTTTTTAGTATCTTCAAATCAGAGCAATCACAAATATCAATTACCCTTCATATTATGCAATAATTATTTCACATGTGTGAGCCATATTTCCCCCAATTATAATTCATTCCTGCTATCTATTGTGTTTAGCAGTAGTGGATATATGCTTAATACCTAGTAAATGTTAACAAGTAAGTATCACTAGGTACTCTACGCCGGGCGTGGTGGCGCATGCCTGTAATCCCAGCACTAGGGAGGCTGAGACAGGAGGATTGTTGTGAGTTCGAGACCAGCCTGAGCTACAAAGTGAGCTCGAGGCCAGCCTCAACTGCATAGTGAGACCCTGTCTCAAAAAGACAAAAAAAAAAAAAAAGTATCACTAGGTACTCTATAGTGTCTGCCTGTCACCTGTAGAGTATAGAGCTTAAACATTGTAATTTCTTGGGAAAACACTCATTAGAGTAGGACCTTGCTCACTTGCAGTAAATTAACTTCTCCCTGACTGTTCAACACACTATATTTTCCATAGGGAGAATCTTGGATGCATTATGAACAAATCTTCTTATCTATAAAGTGCTAAGTAACCTCAGCTCAACTCAGAGAACAATATAGTGCCATTTGAGTCCAGGAGATATGTCAGAGTTAAAGTAAGCTTAATAAAGACATTAACACTACCCAAGTAAAAACCTTTTTATAAGGTTAAGGATATTTTTTCCCAAAAAAATCTTAACTCAGCTATATGTCTCAGCCTACCTACCTTCTAAGCTATTATTTAGTTTGAATTTCTAAAGTTAATATACTTATTGCTATTAGTAAACAGTTTGAGAAATAATAGACATTATTCTTATACTTTTTTGAATATCTGTCCAGGTGCTTAAAGGACATTTTCATTCATTTATGAAATATATAAATGCCTATTGTGTGCCAGCACTGTATGCTAAGTACTTTCATTCTAGTAGAAGTGAGTGCGGGGAATGGAGAAGGTAAAGACTGTGAACAAGTAAATTACAAAGACAAATTCATAGAGGAATAACTAGAAAGAAATGCTAAAAGAGAAGAGATGTTAATAAGGTGGGAGCTACTTAAATCACCAAAAGAGAACCCTTGTGCAGAGTTCATACATCAGATGAGGCTCGTATGAAATTGGTCATCCTGATGTGCAAACAAAATGCAAAGGCTCAGAGAAATGAAGCTTTTTAGGGTTCAAGGAGCACAAATAAGGCCATTTTGCTGCTGGAATAATAGTAAACAAAAGACAGAGTGGTCAAAAGAATTAAGAGATTATCAGGGAGGCCGGGGAGATGGCTCAGTGAAATAAGTGCTTTCCTGGCAAGTGCAAGGGCCTGAGTTCAATTCACAGTTCTGCAGAGAGAGAGAGAGAGAGAGAGAGAGAGAGAGAGAGAGAGAGAGAGAGAGGGATTATCTGAGACCAGACCAAGAAGGGCTTTTAGGCTATGGTAGACTGGATTTTTCTCTGGTTTCCAGTAGGATGATAATCAATGGCAAACCTTTTAGAGCTTTCAGTGATAATAAACAGCTTACCAGGGCACCCATGCCCTACAGTCACTACTACTGTACTGGATGATGCAAACAGGAAAGTATGTGGCCTGTGCTCTCATGATTGCTGGGGCTGACATGGAGAGAATGAACTATGGGGGATAAGAGATAAAGGAGGGAGACCAGTTAGAAGGCTGTTATGAAAGCTGATAGAGGCTTGGAAGTAGATAGGTATCATAGAAAGTGGGCAGACTCAGGCTCTGTGTCAGAGATGGTTTGGCTGTTAACAGGACTTGGTCAGGAGTAGGATGTGAGGCAATGTAATTAATTGCACAAGAGGCCACTGCCTTGTCAAGGCAAAGAAAGTTACTTGCAGTCATGTACCTGGTGAATGGCATCACTGAGGTTCAAACCAGATCTTGCTTGCTACAAAGCCAATGCCCTTAAAAGTGGGTTTTTGTAATACTGATGGGTTTTCCTATAAAGTTGACCTCATTGGCCATTCCCAAGTAAAGATTTAAATGAATAATGTCTCATATGAAAACCATAATTGAGAGATAGAGACTTTTTTTTAAATCCAAGTTTCCTTTTATTACTTTATAAAAAATGCATATTAATTGCAGACAATTCTGAATATACAAATAAGCAAACTTAAGAACATGGAAATCATCTTATTCAAAAGCTTTTGCACAACAAGAAAAACTACAAACAGAGTGAAAAGACGACCCATAGGGTGGAGAAAAATTATAGCCAGTTGTCCCTCAGATAAAGGACTTATATCTAGAACATATAAAGAATTGAAAAAATCAGATTCCCCCAAATTCAAAAATCTAAAAATGGGCATCTGAAATGAACGCACACAGTTCTCAGATGAAGAAATGCAAATGGCAAGTTAATATATGAAAATATGTTTAACATCATTGGTCACTTAAGAGAGGCAAATTAAGGGAACACTGAGATTCCATCTCACCCCAGAAAGAATGGCTAATATCAAGAAGTCAGCCAATAACAAGTGCTGGAAGAGCTGTGGGGAAAAAGGAACCCTTGAGAGAAATGCTGGGGCTGTCTTAAACATTTTTAATGAAAGTTTCAAAATCTTATTTTTTTACAAAAAATAGTTGATAAATGGAAATATTTGAATGCTTATAATAATACATGAAATTTTTATTCTTAGTATTTTTATAACTTCACACTTTGTTGTTTTATTTCCTAGATTTTTCTTTTGCTTTCTGATCATTGTAACCTGAGGGCTTGCATTGAATTACTTGACACTTAAAATATATATTTGTAAATGTTTACAGAAACTTAAGAATGAATAAGGGCATATTTAAAACTATTTTTAATCTCCACCTTTACAGGTCACGATAAAAAATAAGCTCACTGATTCTTTTTTCAGTTATTCCATTTGAAAGATTGATTTTTTAAGAGTTTTAATTAGAATTAAAACAGAAAATTACAAGTGATACTGATTTTCACTTAACAAAGTAATATAAATTCACAATATTTGTTGTTGTAATACATAATGTTGTTTTCCAACCGGTTATTCATACTATCAGATATATGCATGTAAAATTGGAAGAAGAAAGAAAAAAGAAATGTATAAGAAATTAAAAAGAGGAAAAAAAAATGCAAACAGTTGAAAAAAGGAGACAAAACAAGTATTATCGGCTTCTTTACATAGACCAACAGAAATGCACAGTACAGTTGTCCAAGCCATTCTGCTTACATACAGAGATAAATCTCTTTCCCCCACTCCCTCTCCTGTCCTTCTCCTCAACTCAGTAATTCTTTCCTATTAAATAAGTTCATTCTATTTTCCCAGTATCTATTGCACCCTTCAAATGAGACTTTTTCAAAGCACAATTCTTTGTTTATTGCAGTTATAACATATGAAACATTTAAAGATGTAGAAATCTCTTAAGTATTACCTAGACAGAAAGTCAGTGCCTTAATTTTTTTTAAAGAAATAAGCTCTAGAATGAAAGATATTTTAGAACAAAATATGTATCCTGAGTTTCCAAAGACAAGATGGTTACTTTTAGCTGTTGTTGTGGGGGAGGGGGGTTGTTTGTTTATTTTTTAACTGGGAACCAAACTCAGGACCTTGTACTTGCCAGGCAGGCACTTGTGCTACTGAGCTAGCTCCCTAGCCCTGCTGCTAGTTATATCCCTGGCCCAACAAGATGGTTAAAACCCTTTGGGTTATCATAAAAGTTTCACTATGAAATAGTAGATGTTATGGCTGTAATTACAACATTAGAGGAGCCATTTCTCAAACTGAAAATGTATCTTCTTGTTCATGTTAAGCTAGCCAGACTTCTGGTCACTAGTCTAAAGCCATTAGTTGTCTTGTACATGATCTTACTACAATACACAAAGTGTTTTCTTTCATTTTACATTATTTTTCTGTTCTAATTAAACTAGCAGCTTTTTAAATTTTTTTCTAAGATAATCTGTAAGTAATCTTCTTTTTCACTTTTTGTATATGAATTAGAATTTGAGGTTAAGTTTTATTTTGTAGCAGCAATCTTTTACCATGGCATAGTTTAGTCATTATCAACTGTGACCTTATTTGGTGGCATACTTTAAATATGTTTTCTTCTAAAATTCAATTTGGGAGCTTGTGAGATAGTTCAGCAGGCTAAGCACCTGCTTAGGAAAACACAGGGACCAGAGTTAGATCCCTAGCACCACATGCCACTCAGGAGTGCTGATCCTGCCACCAAGTCCAGGCACGGTGGCACACACATGTAATCCCAGTGCTCAGGAGGCTGAAAACAGGAGGATCATAACAAGTCCAAGCTGTGTAGTGAGACTCTGTACCAAATACATTAAGAAATATATAAATAGAATTCAATTTGGATATTATTTTATGATTGTGGGTTTATTCTTCTTAGACATAATACACGAAATGTGAGTATTGGCTTGTATAATTTTAAAATATGAATAGAAGTCATGTGCAAAAAGCAGTATGAGTATTTTCCGTAACCCAGACTTCCAGCACTAGCAATACCCAGGTGAAAGTGTGGCTGCCTGCTTACTTGTCTGCCTATCTGCTGTCCAGACAAAGCATTTTTTTTAAACTCATAAGTTAGGAAAGACATATCTATCCTTGATATGATGAAGCTGATTTTAACAGATGAAGTTTTCTAGTTGGCTTCTTACTGATTCTTGCCCTCTGTCCTAAATTTTAATTTCCTCAGTTGACCACAATTACACCACAATTAAAGAAGGCTTTGCCCACATGATACAACCTTGGCACTTGGGCTAGGGAGTATCAGTGCAGGGTACCTGCAGGGCACTGAGTGATAAAGCCACGTTCTAAGACATGTTTTGCAGCCTGCTTTCAAGCTGTGTACTGCACCTCAGTATCCCTTACCCAAACTTTAATTGAGCAGCTGTCTGAGGTGTTGGCAATGGCTGCTGTTCCCACTAGAAACCCATAGCTGTAGATTGTGCCATATTGTCTGCTAGTGACAAGCCAACTCCATCTTCTAATTCTACATTATTACCCTATTTTTGCCTGGTATTCACATCTTTAAAATTAAAATAGCCAAGGAATGGTTGTGACAAGCCTTTCAATTAAATAAATTTCAGATGTTAAGGGTAACACTTTTTCAGGCTGGTGAGACTTTTAAAATAATTTTAATTGCATTACCTTATCTCCAGATGGGTGACCTGCCCATTATCTCAGTTGTTTAAGTGCCTGCCTAAGCAATGTAGTCAGGCTCAGAATTCTGTGATTTGATCCTCAGATCCTCACACAGATCACAGACTGAAATAGAGCTAAATTTGTAGTCAGTACCTACCAAAAAGAATTTGTCTAAAGCTCTAAACAGACTGATAGCTACCTATAAATTCTCTTTGAAATAAAAAATGTTCAAATCCTCATGTTTATTAAAATGTGATTTTATTTTTAAAAATAACTTTTTAAAAATTTATTTGGTGTAGGGTCTCGCTATCCTCTTGTCTCAGCCTCCCCAGTGCTGAGATTACAAGTGTGCACCACCACGCCTGGTTTGGGCTGGCACATTACACCTGGAATGGCACAGCATGGAGTGCCAGGGACTGAACTCAGGTCCTTGTGCTGACCAGCAGGTGCTTAAACTGCTAAGCTATCTCCCCAGTCCAAAATGTGTTTTTGATGATAATACAAAAAAATAGAGTAAGTGGAAGGATGTCATTTCTTAGGAAAATAAGGGAGCTTTGTTATCCAAGTTCCTAAGATAACATATATAGATACCAGTACAGATAAATCATTTTTTTTCCTTGTTCATGGGCTTTGTAAAAGAACTCATAATAATAATTTTTAAAATATTTTCATTTAAGAAAGTGCTCCAGAAAATAGATATGAAGAAAAATATTAATTAGGTTTAGATTTTGAGTTCCATAACACATTTTTCAATTGTATTTGTACAGTTTTTAAATTTGTTTTACTAAATTGTATATTGTAAATTGTTTTTATTGTTTGAACCATATAAAAGTGTCATTATAAGTACCACTGAGAAGAGAAACTTGGGCAATACACTGATTATTCTACCATTTGTTTTGTTTCCACGTAAACCTCAGGCAAAATTTTCAAGATCTTTTTATAGGTGGTTTTTTTGGCTACATCATTTGAACTTGCAGTATGTCAACCTTTATTTGAGCAAGTCATTTGGTTATGTGTTCACAGCACTAGATAATACCTGTAGCCCAGGTAATTGACAAACATACTCATTCACTGACTTCCTCTCTCATTCCTACATTCTTTTACTAGTCCATCTATTATGATTGTCGCAAGGAAATTGGGATCTGCTTATCTGTAGGTATAATGCACTTTGAGTTCTCTTTCAATGACAGATAGCTTTGAGAACTAAAGAATAATAATAGATTGCTGCTAGAATTGTAAGAAAATGTTAGTAAATATGTATAATATAATAAAATATTAGTAATGCTGCTAATACTTTCCTTTTTTCATAAAAATATACTAGGCCTTACTTCAGACTCACGACGTAGTGGCACATGAAGTTTACAGTGATGAAGCATTGAGGGTCACCCCTCCTCCCACCTCCCCCTACTTAAATGGTGATTCTCCAGAAAGTGCTAACGGAGACATGGATATGGAGAATGTGACCAGAGTTCGGCTGGTACAGTTCCAGAAGAACACCGATGAACCAATGGTAAGTAGGAAAAGAAAATTTTCTATACTCTCATAAATACCAGCTTAACTTCAACCTGTACTATGATTCAGAGGTTCAAGATGGAAGGGAAGAATGCTGTAGATAGTTCTAAAGAAATAAGTTTCCAGATCTTCAATTCTGCTCTGCTTTTCTTTCCTAGAACTGTCCTGCCTGATAGGTTTAGACCCCTCTCCTTTCACAATTACCTTTCAACTTTACTAACTGGAGAAAAGTTAATACTGGTACACTATTCCAGAATTGAAAAACCTTTGGCATAGCAAAGAAAGGGACAATGTGAAATATTAGTATTGGTTTTCAGAAAGTGAATGTCTAATGCATCATTTAAAATATCCTTTTACAAATTTGATACTTCCAGATTTTCAGCTTTACCAAAATTAGAGTAAGAAAGACTAATTCAGAAGACATCCAAATAATTGAATAGTGGTACTAAAATAAGATTATTAGCCGGGCATGGTGGCGCATGCCTGTAATCCCAGCACTTGGGAGGCTGAGGCAGGAAGATTGTTGTGAGTTCGAGACCAGCCTGAGCTATAAAGTGAGCTTAAGGCCAGCCTGAACTGCATAGTGAGACCCTGTCTCAAAAAGACAAAAAATAATAATAATAACAATAATAATAATAATAAAATAAGATTATTTCTATTCACATCAACTTACTTAATAGGAATTAATTTTCTCAGTATGGGAAATAGAGTTAGAATACAACCTAAGCTGAGGTGCTTCCTCAGTCTAATAGCTAGAGAAGATCAAGGAAGGAGGAGCTCTTTGACCATAACCAAGCAGGGGGCATGGAGAGAGGTGCCACTGTTCAGGTAAACCAAGTAGCCTGGCAATGGGAAGACTCTTTAGCATGCTTGCCAAATAGAAAGAGGCACCATGGCTGTACATACTATAGGCAGCAAGTTAAATGATCAGAACATAACTGTACCACAAGAATTCTGTTATTTTTTCTTAGCAACAGTGGGGAACTACCAAGGGATTTTTATCAGGGATATGGATCATATGGATAAAAATTTTCATTTTAGAAATATCACTCTGGTGAATGTATTTGAGAGGACAAGAATGAACATGAGGAAACCAGTTAAGAAACTATTGCTACAATAATACAGGCAAAAGTGATGGGGCTCCAAACTACAGGGATGGATGTCAGAGTTGGAAGAAGTGAACAAATTTAAGAAATAACAAGAGAGTAAAATCAGCCAACTTTAATGTAGATTGATAATGAGAATGAGGGAAAAGCAAGGATCGAGGATGGCCCATACACCTTGGGTTTGTATAACTGCACGGACAATGAGCTAGGGACATTAAGGCAGGGGAAAATGGATAAATTCCAAGTTCAGAGGAGGGATCACACCCTAAACATTCGAACTCATGTATTTATGTCTTTCCCCAGCATAGAAGCAGGATATTGGAATATAGGAAAGCAAAATACTTCAGAAAGTAACCAATTACCTTCTAGATTAAAGGAAGAGGTAGAACAGTAATTCTGATCATACTTTCCTGAGAACCCTCAACTCTACAGACATTTCTGATTGTAATCCTTATTAATTGCCCTTTATCGGTTGCATGGTATAATCTTTACCAATAGAGATATGCAGATCACTTCACACCTTCTGGTGCTTTCTGGGGAACTCTCTGGCTTAAAAGTATGAGTGGCATAAGCATTATACAGATTACACTTATGTGACCCATTTTGTTTTCTGGGCCCTGTATAATATGTCCATTCCCTTGGCTCCAGAGAGATAGCTCAGTGGCTTAAGTACATGCCTGGTAAGCACAATGTCCTAAATTCAATCCCACATTACCACAAAAGATAAAGTAGGTCCATTCCCCAAGAGTGATGTACTCCCAGGACACCCTGTGTTTTCCTGATTTGTAACATCATATTCACAATTATTTCTCAATCAAATCAAATTTCTTTGATTAGTACTCCAAGCATTGCAAGTGACAAAGGCCAAGCTTAAACTAGCTAGTATGGTCAAGGAAAGGTTTGTGCAAGCAATGAAAGATAAGACAGGTATACCACCCCCTGTCCCAGTACCTTCACACTCTGGTAGGTTCAGGAGTAGGCATCTGATCCAAGCCCGGCCAATTCCACCCCTGGAATTTGTGAACTTGAGATCAGAGAGTGAATCAGTTCTTTCTATGGAGACAGGATCAGGGCAGATAGAATAAAAACTGTTAACTATTGGAATTGCCTCTGGCCATGAGACCCTGTCTATGCTTTCACTATTCTACCTAGCAGAATAACTGCTCCATGATAGGTTCCCTGCATGTTGGTTGAATGAATACATAAATCTGTGAGGTTTCTTATTTAATTTTTATTCATTTTAATGAGAAAAAATATAAAACAGCAATGAAACAGTTTCAAAAACAGGTTAGTAACACAGTTACAATAATTGCATATTGTAGTTACAACATTGCATATTGTTGGCATGAAATCTTGCCTAAACACTATTAGTACAAACTTTTTTTCTCACTGAACTAAGAGAAAAAATATATATGTAGTGAGATATATATATATATATATATATATATATCACTACAAAACAGTCCTTTATTTATATCCCCATTTTTTGATTTGTTTTATCAGATGGGTGTTCCATTGCTGTTAGAAAAGCTGTATATGGAGAAGTCTTTATAGGGCTTTTCATATTTGATGCCAGTCCAAATATTGTAGCTATCTTCAATTTAACAAAATAACCCAATATAGTCCAATAGTCCATAATAATACTGAGTTACCAGCACAACTAGCAGTTGTCCAAAGTTGTTGACTTGAGTTTTTTACAGCTCAGCAGATTAATAAAGCTTGACTTTTCATACCTCTTGGTTACACTTTTCTGCTGGGTGGCTAAGACCAAGTGAAAGTAAGACTAAACTGAAAAGGTCAGTCAAATCCCCTCAGGATTTACCCTGGAACCATGTACAGAACCTTGTGTATCTTTTGTCACTGTCAGCCATGTGGATGAGTCATGGCCATTGCTTGACCAATTTGCTCTCTGTGAAAGCCTGAGAGAATTTTTTCTCTCTAGGTGACTCTCCTTAGACACATTATTCATCATCTATCACTTTCCTTTGTGGCCCCATAATCTCCTTGATCAGAAAATTTGGGACACCACTTAATTATACAATGTCGCAGCACAGGTTCTCTTATGTCCTGAGTCATCACTGAGCTTGAAGGGCTAGGGCCACAATATTAGCTATCTTTTTAGCCAATCAATCTGTCTAACTTTTGGTCTGCAAACTTCAGTTGTTAAAACATCTAGAAGAGAAGCTGATACTATTATCCTATAACAGAGGCAGTTAAGCTTATCATCACTATCTGTCTGAATATCATATAACTTGGATATGAAATGAAACTGCTATTTTCCAACAACCATGGATGTTCTAAAATTTAAATCCCTATAGAATGTTAAAAAACAACTATACACTTTTACAGATATTTAGAAATCAAACCATATTCACCATTATACAATCCTGCTACATTTTGTTTTTCTTGTTCCTCGTTTACTTTTATTACCTTTGTTTACATACATTTACTTTAAAGAGAGCATAGCAATAACTGCTATGACATTAGAAGCAGTATGCATTTTGAAGACCAAAATGACAGGCATTTTCAGCATGGTTTTAGTATTACACTTTGCTGTCTGCAATGTAGTTGCTTAGTTCACAGATATCAGCATATAGAGTTCGTCAGGGTGAGACTTCTACCCGTTAATGCTATGTTCAAAGACCTGATTGAAATTCTTAGGATTATTGCCTTAACTATTTTGTTTATATAAATGTATGGTTTTGCACGTACCATGTTTCCTAACTACTGTCTTTACGTTGTTTAATCCTTAAGTTCTCTCTTTCCATTTACCTGTGTTACACTTTTCAATTTTTATTTCTTCTTTTGACTGCTTATACTAGGGAGACTATACAATACTTATACATGTGTGTCGGTTTTATTTCACTTCGGAGTATATTTTCAAGTTGCATCCATTTATATATGAATGCTTTATTTTTTATTATTTTTCTTCATAGCTGAGTAATAATCCGTTGTATAAAAACACCACAACTTTTTCATCCATTCCTCAGGTGACAGGCATTTTGGTGGCTTCTAAGATTTGGCTATCACAATATGTGTGTTGCAATAAACATAGATGCACACATATCACTATGATATGATGTTTTCAGTTCTTTGGGGAAAATTTCCAGCAAGAGGATAGCTGAACTGAATGAGATTTCCAGTCCTAGTATTTTGAGGACTCTCCAAAATGATTTCCATAATGGTTGCACCAGTCTACATTCCCACCAGCAGTGGAGATGGGTTCCTTTTCCCCACAGCCTCTCCAATATTTGTTGCTGTTGATTTCTTTATGGTAGCAATTCTTTCTGGAGAGAGATGATATCTCAGTATTGTTTTGATTTGCATTTCACGGATGGTTGGTGATGTGAAGCATTTTTTCGCATATTTATTCACTTCTTTAATTTCTTCATCTGAGAAGTGTGTATTCATTTTGGATGCCCATTCCTGGATTAGATTTTTGAATTTTGGGGCTTAATGTTTTTAGTTCTTTGAATTCTAGATAGAAGAAGTTTGTCTGAGTGCTTAGTAGTTAAGATTTTTTTCCAGATTTCTGGGTTGTCTTTTCACTCTGTTGGTAATTTCTTTAGACATGCAAAAAATTCTCATTAAGAGGAGGTCCCAGTTGTTAATTCTTTCAAGTATTTCCCATGCAGTTTGATTTTTGTTCATGAACTGTTTACCTACACCTATGTCTTCAAGATTTACACCTACTTTCTCTTCCAGGAGATTTACTGTTTCTGTTTTAATGTGTGATCTTTAATCCATTTTGATGTCAGTTTAGTGCATGCTGATAGACCTGGGTCAAGTCAGTTTTCAGCATGCAGAGAGTCAGTTTCCAACACTGTTTGTTAAAGTGGCAATCTTTCTTCCAGTAAGCGTGTTTGGACCCTTTGTTGAAGATAAGTTGGCTGCATGTGTTTGTAGTTGCTTCTGCATCTTCTAATCTATTCCGTTGATCCTCAGGTCTATTTTTTTTTTTTTTTTGCCAATACCATGCTGATTTTATCACAGTAGCTTTGTAGTATAATTTCAAGTTGGGGATTGTGCTGCCTCCTGCCTTGCCTTTCCTTTGTTGCCCAGGACTGCCTTTGCTATTCTGTGCTATTTCTGGTTCCAAATAAATTTTAGGAATGATTTCTCTGGGTCGGTGAGGTATGTTCATGGTACTTTGATAGGGATTCCATTAAATCTGTATAACAAGTTTGAGAGTATGGCCATTTTCACAATGTTAGTTCTTCCTATCCAGGAGAAGGGAATATCTTTCCATTTCCTGAAATCCTCTACAATCTCTTTTTTCAGGGTACTGTAATTTTCATTGAGTAGGTCTTTGACTTCTTTAGTTACATTAATTCCTAAGTATTTCATTTTCCACAGCGCTCTTGTAAAAGGTATTGTTCCACTAGTTTCCCTCTCATGTGTTTGTTATTTGTGTAGAGGAATGCTATTGACTTTTGGGTATTGACTTTGTATCCTGCTATGCTACTGAATTTGTATATTAATTCTGGTAGCTTCTTGGTGGAGTCTTTTTGGGTCTTCCAAGTAAAGTATCATGTCATCTGCCAATAATGATAGTTTAACTTCTTCTTTACTATTCTTATTCCTTTTATTTCTCTCTTTTGTCTAATGGCTCTAGCTAATGATAGAACTGTATTGAATAGGAGTCGTGAGAGAGGACATCCTTGTCTTGTACCTGGTCTGAGAGTAAAATATTTCAGTTTTTCCCATTTAGAATTATGTTAGCAGCTGGTCATGGTGGCATATGCCTGTAATCCCAGCACTCAGGAGGCTAAGGCAGGTGAGTTCGAGACCAGCCTGAGCCACAAAGTGAGACCTTGTCTCAAAAAGACAAAAAAAAAAAAAAAAAAAAGAATTATGTTAGCAGTTTGATTGTCATAGATGGCTTTTATCAGATTGAGGTACAGGCCATCTACTCCAATTTTCTGCAGGACTTTGAACATGAATGAGTGTGGGACTTTGTCAAAACCCTTTCCTGCATCAATTGAGAGGATCATGTGGTTTTTGGATTTGGATCTATTGATATAGTGTGTTAAATTTATGAATTTGCATATATTGAAACATCGTTGCATCCCTGGGACGAATCCTACCTCGTCATGGTGTATAATCCTCTTGATGATTTGCTGTATTCTATTTGCTAGGATTTTATTGAGGATTTTTGCATCTATGTTCATGAGAGAGATTGGCCTGTAGTTCTCTTTTTTAGTTGCAACTTTCTCTGGTTTTGGTATCACTATACTACTTGCCTCCAGGAATGATTTTGGGAGGATTGCTTCCTTTTTAATTCCATTGATCAATATTTGGATAATCCATTGAGGAGTATTTGGATTATATCTTCTGTTAATGTTTTGTGGAATTCAGCTGTGAATCCATCAAGACCTGGACTTTTCTTTGTCATTACGTTTTTTAATTACATTTTTAATTTCATTTACTATTACTGGGTTATTGAGAGTTCTTATATCTTCTTGATTCATGTTTGATCTATCTATCTATTAGATTTTTCATGTCCATTAAGATTTGTCTTATATAGTTTTGGTAATTTGTGCCTTTCTAGGAATTAGTCCATTTCTTCTGTGTCTTCTATTCTGTGAGAGTAAAGATTCTCAAAATGACTATTGATTAAATTTCCACAGGATCTGTGGTTATTTCATCCTTTTCACTCTTTGAATTTGAGTTTTTCCTTTCCTCTTTTTGATGAGGCTACCTAGGGGCTTATCAATTTGATTGACTCTTTCAAAGAACCAGCTTTTTGATTCATTAATTCTTTGTATTGTTTTCTTTGCAATAATTTCTGCTCTGATCATTTATAATTTTCCCATCATTGGGCTTTGAGTTTAGTTGGCTCCTCTTTTTCTAGATATTTGAGGTACAGCATTAGGGTATTTTTTTTGTTTCCATTCTGTTTTCCTAATGTGTGAGTCCACACCTACAAATTTCCCTCTGAGAACTGCTTTCATCGCATCCCATAAATTACAATAAATTGTGCTTGAATTTTCATTAAATTATAGATATTGTTTAATTTCTTGTTTAATCTCATCTGTAACCCATTGTTTGTTGAGAAGGGTGTTATTTATTTTACATATGTTTATGGGGTTTTGTGGTTTCTTTTGTCATTTTTTCCAGTTTCATTGTACTGTGGTCAGATAATATACATGGGATAATTTGTTTTGTTGAATATACTTAAGTATAACCTATGGACTATTGTGTGGTATATTTTAGAAAATGTCCCATGTGCAGCTGTAAAATATATGTATTCAGCTGTGGTTGGGCAGAACACTCTATATATATCCACTAAATCCATTTATTCTAAGTTCTGGCTCATTCTGCTACTTCTTTGCTAATTTTTTGTCTTCTTGACCTATCTTTTTGGGATAAGGGGGTGTTAAGGTCTCCTGTTAAGATTGTGGTATTGGATATTAGATTTTTCATGTCCATTAAGATTTGTCTTATATAGTTGGGTGCTCCTGTGTTTGGTGCCTACATATTTGTGACTGTTAGTTCTTCCTCTTTTATTTTTCTCCTAACCAGTATGTAGTAGCCTTCTTTATTTCATTTGATCATTCTTGCTTTGAAGTTGAGGCTGTCTACAAACAGGACTGCTTCCCCTGCCTTTTTCTGAGGTGCTGGGGCATGTGGTATTGTTTTCCATCCTTTGATTTTCAGCCTATGAATTTTTTTATGAGTTAAGTGTGTTTCTTGTATACAGGATATTGTTGGATTTTGTTTCCTAATCCACTGTGCCAATCTATTTCTCTTACTTGGCAAATTGAGTTCCATTTACATTGATGGTTATAATTGAGATGTGTTTACTTATGATTGACATGTTATTTACCTGCTGTTGTTTACTCCTTTTTCACCTGTGCTTAATTGTTTGCCCTATTTGGTGCGTTCTTTTTATTCTGATTGGTGGAGTTGTGGTCATTTTGGTCCCTCTGTAGAACATCTGTTGGTAGTCTATGTAGTAGGCTTTGTTGTCATGAAATTGTATACTTGTTCTTTGTCATGGAAGTATTTCACTTTTCCATCGAACTTCAGAGTTTTGTGGGGTATAGCAGTCTGGTCTGGAATTTGTTTTCTTGGAGGAGTTGAAGTACTTTCCTCTATGCTCTTCTTGACTTGATGATTTGGGAAGAGAAATCTGCCATTATTCTGATGGGTTTTCCTTTAAATGTGATGTTTCTTTTCTCAAGCAGCTTTTAGTATATTATTCTTGTGCAGAATATCTGGGTTCTTGATTATTATATATCTGGATGTGTTTTTAATTGGGTTTATGTCATTTGGAGTTCTGTATGCTTCAGTTCCCTGAAAGTCCAATTGTTTCCCCATATGTGGGAAGTTTTCTGCTATTACTTTTACCCATATTCTTTTTATATCACTTTGTATTGACTCCTTCTTTCTCATTGATGCCTGTGAGTCTTACATTGTTCACCTTTGCATCATCTTGCACATGTTCAATAATTTTTTTTCCTGTATCCTAGTTGTTTTTAAGAGATCTTTTCTTACATTTTCACTAACTGCAGTGGTGTTTTCAAGGTCTGAAACTGTCTTCCCTTTCATTGAAACGGTTTTGCCAGTTTGTGAATGAAGTTTTAATTTCCTGTATGTCTCTTTGAATCTACTTCATACATTCCATTTCTGTCCTATATTGCTCATCCAAGCATTCCATCATTTTTCTATTCTCTTCAAGTTTTATCAATGTTTTATGTAGGAGCCGGGGAGATGGCTCAGTGGAATAAGCACTTCCCTGGCAAGCACAAGGGCCTGAGTTCAATCCCTAGTTCCTCAAAAAATGTTTTATTTAGAAACACTTAGTAATTCTTCCACTATAGCTGTCATTTCTTTTTTTACTTCAGAGATTATTTCTGATCTGATTTCCTCTGTACAGTTGTTTCTTTACTTCGGACACTATTAACTCGGAGATTTCAGGTGTGTGTTTTCCAGTTTCTTCTATGCTGTTGTCTCCTATATTTGTTCTGGATGGGCTCGGGGCCTGGGAATGCATTTTTTTCCTTCTCTTTGTCATATTGTATAGCACTGTCCTCTGACCTTTGGTGTAGAGTTTTGGTGCAGTTATTATCTTAGCACTTGTCTTAGCACCTTGTCTTACACAAGAGAGATTATGTGGGTAAGGCAGTTACAGTTTTCTATTTATACAACTAGAATTAGGAACACTAAAATGGGTAATGGTA
The DNA here is from genome assembly GCA_004027165.1 of Ctenomys sociabilis. Taxonomy (NCBI): domain Eukaryota; kingdom Metazoa; phylum Chordata; class Mammalia; order Rodentia; family Ctenomyidae; genus Ctenomys; species Ctenomys sociabilis. The sequence continues at coordinate 31,251 of PVKA01018770.1, forward strand.
TTTAGTAGTTGACAAACATTTGCAATTAATGGGTTTGTATTTTAGATCATAAGAGCAAGTATTTTGTTCGAGCAGCTAAGCAGATATTAAATTGGGAATTTGTATTTAAATTAGTTCCCCTAAATTCTGTCTGATCACCTCCCCTTGATGTACGTGGGGTCTTACAGGCAGATTAGTTCACCCCAGTTATCTGTTGCACCCTCTCTCAATCAAGAGAGAAAGAAAGAAGATTCCATCATAGATTGGGGTCTAGCAAAGTGGCTCAGCTTACCAGGTCCAGATCTACCAATTTCAAACTCATCCAGATGTGCCTGGCTTAGGTCTGGCTGCTGTGCTCTGCTTCTTCCTGCTGCATCCCATGGAAGTGAACCCGCTGTACCCTTCTGGCAAGGTATTCAGCTCCTGGATTGGCTGGGTGGGTCTTGTCCATAGCCTCTCTGTAGGGAGTTCTGCCACAGTGTTTCACACCAGTCCTGTCTGCTGGAGGAGGTTCCCGTGAGTGAATGTTTCCACACACACACACACACACACACACACACTGGGCCTGGGTGCTTTCTGGAAAGGGATCTGGGGAATGGACAAACGGGCACCACCACCACCACCACCACCACCCACACACATATACTCGCCAGGCCTGGTCTCTGGCTAGAAAGATATCTGACAAGCAAGCAGAAGGTCCCACACACAGGCTGGGCCTGGGCTCTGGCTGAAAAGGGATCCAGGGAGCGGGTGAGCAGGCAGAAGGTCCCACACACTGAGTAGGCAGAAGGTCCCACACACAGACCAGGCCTGGGCTCTGGTTGAAAAGGGATCCAATGAGCAGCAAATCTGTGAGTTTTAACTGTGGAATCTCTATTATACTATCATTTCCCTTTTCAGGGTAACCATATATGCTGATTGAATATACAAATTGGAAATAAATTGAACCTTATACAGTAATTAAATGTTGAAACCAGAAATATTTTGATAAGCTAATTTTTCACACTGCTTACCCACTACTTCGGAGAACTGCAAAACAGTAACAATGCAAAGTTATATTTTACATAACGGTACAAATTAAGTTAGAGTATAAATTATCAGATATTTCCATGAGGCTTTCTAGCAGTATTATTCTCTAAGGAAAATATAAGATAGATTTCCTTCTCTTTACCATCCCAAATTCAAGACTGCTTTCCACCCTGGGACCTTCTTTAACAAAGCACAAAGATTTTTGGGGTCTATTCCAGGCTTCCTGAATCTAAATCTGAAGAATAGATTTAAGGGTTTATAGCATGGAAGTTTTCTGTGTGTTCTTAGGATCAACCAGATCTAGTACAAAAATATTAATATGCTAAGCTATAAAATGCTCAAGTCAACAACTTCAGGCGATTGCAGTTGTGCTGATAACTCACTACTATTATGGACTATTGGACCGTATTGGCTTATTTCACTGAATTCAAGTATGTACAACCTTTGAACTGTCATCAAGCATGAAAAGGTCCTTTAAGATTTCTCCAAATACAACTCCTGTAACTGCAGTGGAACACCCATTTCTGACAAAACAAAAAAGGAGGATATAAATAAAGGACCATTTTGTTGTGGAAAAAAAATATATATGTAATAGTTAGGATAGATATACAGCTACTTTCTCTTAGTTCATTGAGAAAAAAGGTTTGTACTAATATTATTTAGGCAAGATATTATGTCTGCATCTTGTCCTCTGATTAACTATTATGAAGACAACAATATGCAATGTATTAATTATTGTAACTGTCCTACTGACCTGTTTTAGAACTGTTTCATTGCTATTTTATCTTTTTTCTCATTAATATATATATATATATATATATATATATATATATGCACACACACACATATATGAAACTTCGTGTTTTAAAATTTTTTAAATTGATTGATTGATTGATTGATTGATACAGAGTCTCACTATGCAGCTCAGACTTATAGTGATCCTCCTGTCTCAGCCTCCCCAGCACTCAGATTACAGGCGTGTACCACCATACCTCATTTCAGTGGCCAGCATGGTGTGCCCAGGGTTCTTGGACCGGCAAGGCATGCAGTACTGGAGATCAAAATCAGGTCCTTGCATTTGTGAAGCAGGAGCTTAGGCTGCCTAGCTATCTCCCCAGCCCTAAAACCTTTGTCTTTCAATAGTGAATAATTAAAAATCAAAAAGTAATCTCCATGGAATGCTATTCTGACATTAAATGTGACTGTAAACATACCTCTAGGTAAGATAGAGTAACAGGGACCAAATTTACCCACTCATCTGAGAAAACTAAAACAATAACAAAATTAAATCATATGAAAGAACAGTTTTCATAAAATTTTGGAGCTGAACATGGTGGCATGTGTATCTAGCACTCAGGAGGCTGAGGGAGGAGAATTGCAAGTTTAAGCCAGCCTGGGCTACATAGTGAGTTCAGGGTCAGCCCAGACTACAGGCCAAGACCCTGTCTAGAAAAGCAATTTAAACAAAAGTAATTTCAACATCAAGCAACAAAGGACAGTGCTTGCCAAGAGACAGGAAGCAAATAAGGTGACCACTAAATTGCCCCACCTTACTACCTTGAAAAAGTTTCCAGGCCACAGCACAGGAGAGAAAACTGAGGCAGAGCAGACAGACTGAATTGAGAGAACAGACCAAAGAGTCTGGGAAAATTGACCAGGTATCTCGCAAAACAAAAGACAAAAGCATTTCAGACATACCAAAGCTGAAAATTTAGCAGTGCACACTGTAAAAAATAGTAAAGTATACCCTTCAGGCAGAAAGGAAATGATAACAGATGGAAATATGGATCTATAGCACGGAGAAGAGGACAGTAGTAACTACATGAGTAAATTTATAAGTTTTTCTTTACCACTTACATCTCTTTCAAAGACACTTAGCAAATTAAACAAAGGTAACAATGTACTTTGGGGTTCATAACTTACATAAAGTTAAAATTATGACAATAGCACAAAGGTCAATAGGAAAGAAATAGCAGTAGGCAGTTTCTATGCTGTGTGTGAAGAGATATGGTATTGCTTGAAGGTACCTCAGGTAGGTAAAAAATGTACACTGCAAAGCTTAACACAGTCACTAAGACAACAAAATGAAGATTTCTACCCAATAGAAAAAAACAGATAGAAGGCAATATTAAAAAAATCAGTCCCAAAAAAGGTAGAAAGAAAAAGATAAAAGGAAACATAAAACTGGTAGAACAAGTAGAAATCAAATGACAAAATATATTTATACCCAGATGAATAAATAATCATGTTAAATGTAGTCTGAATTCCCCTAATTAAAAGATGTAGTGGTGCATGCCTATAATCCCAGTACTGGGGATGCTGAGACAAGAAGATCACTATGAGAGGCCGGGCGTGGTGGCGCATGCCTGTAATCCCAGTACTCGGGAGGCTGAGGCAGGAGGATCATTGTGAGTTCAAGACCAGCCTGAGCTACAAAATGAGCTTAAGACCAGCCTGAACTGCATAGTGAGACCCTGTCTCAAAAAAAAAAAAAAAAAAAAAAAAAAAAAAAAAAAAGAAGATCACTATGAGTCTGAGCTGCATAGTGAGATCTTGTACCAAATAAATAAATAATCTTTTTTTAAAAAAAGCAGAGCTTGTCAAATGTGATTTAAAGAGCAAGACCTAATTATATGCTACCAATAAAAATACACTTTATGTATAAAAATTTTCAAAGCAAAAAGTTAGAAGATATGACATACCATGATAACATTACTAAAAAGGAAATTGAAGTGGCTATATTAATATCAGAGTATATTCTCAGGGCTGGCCAGATAGCTCAGCAGACTAAAACACCAACTTAGGCAGGCTCAGGGACCAGGGTTCATTCCCCAGCATGCCATGCTGGTCCCACCCCCAGGGCACACTGAGGCCGAGACTGAGACTGGGAGTGATGACACACACCTGTAATCCCTGTGCTTGGGAGGTTGAAAACAGGAGGATCACTATAAGTCCAGTCTGTGTAGTGAGACACTATATACCCCATAGACCCCATACTAAATGCATAAAAAACAAATGAAGTATAGTCTAAAACCATATAAGACCAAATTAGAAAGTAGTAACAGAAAGAACAATCTCCATTATTTGAAAAGTAAATAATGTAACTCTTAAAAACTCATGGATAAAGGACAATTCAAGAGAAAAATTAAATAGTATTTTGAAATCAATCAAAATGAAGCACTGCAAGGCCAGGTAGATAGCTCAGTAGAATAAGCACTTGCCTGGCAAGCACAAGGGCTTGAGTTCAATCCCTGGTTCTGCCAAAAAAAAAAAGAAAAATGAACCACCATATATAAGAATTTGCACCATGCTACTAAAACTGTAAGGTCTGTAACATGTAACATTAAATACCTATATTAAGAAAGAAGATATGTCTCAAACCAGTGTTCTCAGCTTCTATCTTAAAAAAACTAGAACAAAAAATAATTAAATCTAAAATGTGTAAAACAAATAATAAAGCTCAAAGTCAAAATCAATGAAATAAGGCCAGCCAAATAGCTCAGTGGATTAAAGCACCTGCAAACAGGCACAGAGGCCAGGGATTCATCCCTTGGCCTGCTGTGCTGGTCCCATCCCCAGGGTGTGCTGAGATACAATTGAGACTGGGTGTGATGGCATGCCTGTAATTCTACCTCTTGAGAGACTGTAAACAGGAGAATCACTGTGAGTCTGATCTAATAGTTAGACCCTGAACACCCTGTAGGTCCTTCCCTAAAAATAAAAAAAATAAAAAAAATCAATGAAATAGACATCTAATTGCATATTAAGAAAACAGAAATACTTTTCCTTTAAGCACATCAGACCAATCAGGAAAAATGATTGCACAATCAGAACACTAATTAACAATGTCGAGCATAAGAGATATGGCATTCTACAATTATAAAAAAGAATACTAAGAAAATGAACACATTTATGCCAATAAATTCAGCAGCATAGATGAAATGGGAAAATTCCATAGGAGACAGAAACTATCAAAGCTCACTTAAAAAGGAATAAACTGACGTACATGGTGGCACACACCCATAATTCCAGCTACTCAGGAGCCTGAGGCAGGAGAATTGCAAGTTCATGGCCAACCTCGGTAACTTAGCAAGGCCTTATCTCAAAAAACCACAATCAAAAGCTGAGGCTATAATTCAGAGGCAGAGAGCTTGGCAACATGCTCAAGGCCTTGGGTTCAATCCCCAGTAACCACCAAAGAAAAATAAGAAAAAATTAATTTCCTTATACTATTTAAGAATTCAGTTTCTATAAGAAAAAAAAATTCTCAAGCTATGCATGCTGGCACATACTTCTAATTCCAGTGCTCAGGAGGCTGAGACAAGAGGATCACCATCAGTTTGAGGCCAGCTTGGGCTACATAATTTATGGCCAGCCTAAACTATATAGCAAGACCCACATCAAAAAAGGAAAATTTGCCCCCTCAGGAGCTGTAATATACCTAGCTCAGTGGTAGAGATTTTGCCTAGTATGGGTAAGGCCCTGGGTCCAGTCCCCAGCACTTCCCACTAAAATGACTTAAAGAAAACCACAAGCCTATTGCCAGTCATCTCTGTATTATATACTGATATATCAGAAGTATATATGTAAGTATTATTTTCATAATAAAAAAAACAGGGCCAGAGAGATGGTTCAGTGGAATAAGCACTTCCCTGGCAAATGCAAGGGCCTGAGTTCAGTCCCCAGTTCCACCAAAAAAAAAAAAAAAAAAGAAAGAAAGAAAGAAAACTACAAGACAAGCATCACTGGTGAATTCCACCAAACATGGTAGAGAAATAATACCAATTCTACACAAAATGTTTCTAAAATGTTGAAAGAGAAGCAACTTTTTCCCAGTTCATCATATAAACTGGGAATTACCTTGATATCAAAATCAGACAGCAATTTTATAGAGAGATAAAGCTGCAGGCCATAAATATAAAAGTAAAATTTCTTTAAAAAACATTATAGCAAAGCAAATTAACAAAATTCTAAAATTTTGATACATGCCCACTTCAGCAGCACGTACTAAAATATAAAGAATGCAGAAATATATTATCATAGGCTCTGCGTAAGGTTCAGACAAAAGGCATGAATGTGTTGCAGCCAAGTGGGGATTGACCCAGGAATACAACCTTACTTATAGCTGAAACCTGGGAGCAATGCATGGAATATTACTATTCAGCAAGAACAAAGAGTGAACAACTGGTACATGCAACAGTACACCGGACGCTCAAAATCCTAGCACTGAGCAAAAGAAAGCAACAATGAGAAACATATTCTATCAGGAGACAGTGCAGGCTAATCAGAAGCCAGCTAAAGCCCATTCATGGTGCTTGGAGAAAAGGACAGGAAAATCTGGAATGAGAGTAGATAACCAACAGGCATAAGGAAATGCCTGAAGGTGAGCCATACGGGCGCTATCCTGATTGCAGTAATGTATGTGTGTGTTGGTCATGCAACAATAAAAAAGTTAAAAAGTAGGTACAACATGAAAAAATAAAGGAGCATGGAAAATAATCCTATCAAGATTAAAAAGCAATATATACAATGTGTACACACTATTGTTGTGGTGATCAAAATGCCAAAAATGGTATTTTTGTCGTGGAACAATATTTTGTATGTGGAGTAGTAGAGAGTTCATCTCCCATGGTTTCCTAACTCTTATAATTAAAATTACTCACAACTAAATCACAAATATACGAAGCACTCTTTCATAGTAATTCTTTCACTAAATTTTTTTTTCTACAGGGAATCACATTAAAAATGAATGAGCTAAATCATTGTATCGTCGCAAGAATTATGCATGGAGGCATGATTCACAGGCAAGGTAAGTTCCATCTGAAGTTCTTAACTGTGTGCCTATAGGTTTCACTCACTGTTGCCTTCATCAGTCTTGACGTGTCTACGATCAGCAGGCTTCAGAGAAGAGAGAGTACATGAGAGCTCTGTTGGCCCAGATCACAGATAACAGCACCTTAGAGGCCATGGGACGCCAAGCAAAGTATCACATAGAGCCCCAGGATGTAGGGGAGATTCTGTATCCAAGCAAGCTTTGCATTCCTACTACTTTTTAAAATATATCAGAAAGCTTCTTCATAGTATTTTCTTTCTTTTTCTTTTCTGCCACTTCTGTCATTATGGTCCCTGGCTTTATCTTAATATTTATTTGTGTCATTTTTTTCCTCTTGATCAGCTTTGCCAGAAGTTTGTTTAAAATGCACTTGAAAGCTGGACATGTGGTACACATTGGAAATCTCAGCAGTCTGCAAGACTGAGTCAAAATAGGCCCAAAGTCAAGCCCAGGCTGCACAACTCAGTAACTTAGCAAGACTGTCACAAGTGAGGTTGAGAGGGGACAGACACAGACAGAGATTGGTAGCTCAGCGCATAGGCCCTGGGATCAATTCTTATGATGGGCTGGGAGGTTCTACTTTGGGTTTTATTTTCTATTTCGTTGTTTTATGACCTAATTTTTCTTACCTCCTTCCTCCCACTCTCTATTGGTTTTAGCTAACTTTTAAAATTAGATATGTATGTTATTTATTTCTCATTTTACTTTGTGTCTAATATAGGCATTTGACTAGAAATCTCTAAGTACCATTTTATCTGTAACCCAACAGTTTTGATAGGCAGCATCTTATTGTAATTCACTTCACACATTTATGCATTTATATTGCAAAATTTTTCAGTAACCTAGAAGTTATTTAGAAGTGTTTTTGTATGGAGCATTCTATATTCATTTTTGTGATTTATTTCTAATTTAATTGCATTGTGGTCAGAAAATGTAGCCTGTAGAACATCATTTCTTTGAGGTTTGTTGAGACTTGCTTTATGCCTTAGCACTTTAATTATTTTTATAAATGGCTCATAAGTGTAATTAAAAAGAATGTCTGTTTTAGTTCTTGCATGCAGAGTTCCCAGTATGAGTGGATTGGCATTGTTCATGTTTGTGTTCAAATCTTCTCTACCTTAATTCATCTTTTGTCTGGAACTATTGATAATTGTTAAAATATCCCATTTTCCAGGTAAATTATATATATAATTGACCTATATATTTGAAGCTATGATATTATTAGGTATACCATAAAAATGACTAGTGACAAATTTTTTTTAATATTAGCGTGGTGATTTTATTTTTATTCCATAATTTTATTGAGAAACAAATAACAATGAGACAGTTTTAAATCAAATTAGTAGGACAGTTTCAATAATTAATACATTGCAAATTGTTGTCTCAGTGGTTATTCATTGTACAACATGCAGACATGATATCATATTAATAAACACTATTACAACAAATCTTTCTATTCATTAAATTAAGAGAATGTAGTGTATATCCTATTTTGAAAATACAAATACAAAATGGTCATTCATTTGTATCCCTTTTTTTTTAGTTTTGTCATTTAAATATTATAGGTGTGTGAATTCAGCAAAATATTCCAAAATAGTCCATAATACTAGTGGGTTTTCTGTAAGGCAGGCAAACTCAGAAGTTGTTGACTTGAGCCTTTTATAGCTTAGCGAATTAATATGGCTTTACTTTTTATACTTCGTTTTTATACTTTTCTGCTGGATGATTAAGACCAAGATAAAGCAAGACCTACATAACAAGAAACGTAGTTTTTGTATCTGATAAGGTCAGTCAAATCCCCTCAAGATTTATCCTGAAACCCTGTACCACAGTTTGTAGATCTTTTGTCAGTGTCAGCCATGTTCATGAGTTATGGCCATTGCTTGACCAATTTGCTCTCTGCGAAAGCCTGAGAGGAAGTTTTCTCTCCATGTGACTCTCCTTAGGCACACTCTACATCATTGATCACTTTCCTGTGTGGCCCCATAATCTTGATCAGAAAATTTGGGACACACTGAGTTACATGATGTTATACTACAGGTTTTCCTACATCATGAGTCTTCACTGACCTTGAAAGGCTGGGCCTAAAATGTTGGCTGTCTTTGTGGCCCTCCTTTTTCTCTAATTTTTGTTCTGCAAACTTAGGTTGTTAACCCTCCAGAAGAGAAGCTTATTGTTATTACCCTATAACCAAGGCTTTTGAGCTTAACCTCACTGACTATCTGTATGAATATCAACCATTTTAGGCATAACATGGAGCAGGTGTTTTTCATCAAGTATTGATATGCTAAACTTTCAGTCCCTACAAAACATGAAGAAAAAAATTCAAAAAATTAAAATATAATAGGAATAAACATTTACATATTTTTGTACAGAAGTTTAGAAATCTAACCAACCATACACAGCATTGCAGCAGCACAGTCCCTCAACACCCCTTTTCCTGTCTCCTGCCTTCCTTCATCACCCCCTTCTTTTTTAAACAAGCATCTACCCAAGAGACCGCAAAGCAGCAACCAGCATGTCATGACAAGCGGCACATATTCAGAGGACCAGAATGACAGGCACTCCAAGCATGACCCTACTGTTATACATTGCCCTCTTCAGTGTGGTTGCTTAGTTCACCAGTATCAGCATATATAGTTAGTCAGGATGAGAATCCTTCTAATCAACTGCTAGCTTTGAAAATCTTCTGAAGATTCTCAGCATCATTGCCTTACCCATTTTGTATGTATAAATGTATGGCTTTGCCCCTGTCATGTTTCCTATCAATTTTCCTTGCTCTCTATTCATTATCTAATCCTCAAGATCTTGCTTTCCTTTTAAGTGTGTTATACCTTTCTTTTTGTATTTCTTCTTTTGAGTTCTTATACTAGGAAAACTGTATGATATTTACACATGTAGGTCTTGTTTATTTCATTTATGAGTATATCTTCAAGTGGCATCCATGTAAATATAAATGCTTTGAGTTTATCTTTCTTCATAGCTGAGTAGTACTCCATAGTATAACAATACCTCATCTTTTTCATCCATTCCTCAGGTGACAGGCATCTTGGTTGTTTCCAAGATTTGGGTATCACAAATTGTGCTGCTATAAACATAGGTATACATATATCTCTATGATATGATCTTTTCAGATACTCTAGGGAAATTCCCAGTAGGAGAATAGCTGGTTTGAATGGGATTTCCAGTCAGTCCTAGTTTTTAAGGAGTCTCCACACTGATTTCCATAATGGTTGCACCAGTCAACATTCCTGCTAGCAGTAGAGAAGGGTTCCCTTTTCCCCAGAGCCCCTCCAACATTTGCTGTTGGTTGATTTCTTTATGATAGCCATTCTTTCTGGGATGAGATGATATCTCAGTGTTGTTTTAATTTGCACTTCACAGATGGCTGGTGATGTCGCACGTTTTTCATATATTTATTCACATCTTTAATTTCATCCTCTGAGAAGTTTGTCTTCATCTCGGATGCCCATTTCTGGATTGGGTTTTTTAATTTAGGGTCCCTAATGTTTTTTAGTTCTTTTTAAATTCTAGAGAGCAGACCTTACTCTGAGTGCTTATTTGTCAAAATTTTTTCCAGATTTTATTGAGAAAAACATTTGCAATGAGACAGCTTCAAAACAGGTTGTTAGTGAGTTACACCCATTAGTACATTGCATATTGTTGTCTCTGTAGTAGTCATTCATAGTACAGGATGCAGACATGATATCCTGTCCAAACACTATTAGTACAAATCTTTCTTCTTATTGGATTAAGAGAAAGTAGCTATACATCTATCCTAATTATTTTATATATGCAGATACAAAATGGTCCTTCATTTATATCACCATTTTTTCTATGGTATTGTCAGAGATAGGTACTCTATTGTCATCCAAATATTGTAAGTGCATGAATTCAGCAAATAATTCCAGTAGTCCACAATCATAGTGGGTTATCCATAGGAGTGGCAATGTCCGAATCTGATGACTTGAGCCTTCCACAGCTCAGCATATTAATATGGTTTCAGTTTTCATACCTCATTTGTATACTTCTCTGCTGGATAGTTAAGACCAAGATAAAGCAAAACTTACATGTAACAGGAAATGTAACTTTTGTATTTAATAAGGTCAGTCAAGTCCTCTCGGGACTTACCCCAAAACCCTGTACTGCGCTTTGTAAATCCTTTGTCATTGTCAGCCATGTGGATGAGCCATGGCCATTGCTTGATGAGTTTGCTCTCTGTGAAAGCCTGAGAGAATGTTTTTTCCTCATATGACTCTCTTTAGGCACACACTACATCATCAGTCACATTTCTCTGTGATCCCATAATCTCCTTGATCAGAAAATTTGATACACAACTGAGTTACATGATGTTATAGTACAGGTTTTCCTATGTCCTGAGTCATTTCTGACCTTGAAAGGCTAGGGACAAAATGTTGGCTGTCCTTGCAGCCCTTCTTTTTCTCTAATTTTTGTTCTGCAAACTTAGGTTGTTAACCCTCCAGAAGAGTAGCTTATTGTTACTACCCTACAACCTAGACTTTTGAGTTTAACCTCACTATCTGTCCTAATGTCAAACATCTTAGACATAAGATGGAGCATGTACTTTCCATCAAGTATTGATATGTTAAACGTTAAATCTCTATTGAATGTGGAAAAAGAATTTTTAAAATATTATAAATATGAATGAACAGCTTCATATTTTTACATAGTTTAGAAATCTAACCATATATATCATTGTAACAGGATAGTCCTGTGACATTTTTTGTCTTGTGTGTTTTTTCATTTATTACCCTTTAAAAAAACACCTACTTGAGATACAGTCTGGCCATAACCAGTATGTCATGAGAAGCAGTACACATTTAGAAGACCAGAATGACATGCGAAGTGTGACCTTTCTACTACACATTGCTATCTTCAGTGCAGTCACTCACTTCACAGGCATCAGCATATATAGTTAGTCAGGGTGAGAATCCCACCAAGTAACTGCTAGTTTGAACAATCTGCTGATACTTCTCAGGATCATTGCCTTGCCCATCTTGTACACATAAATGTATGGCTTTGCCACCATCATGTTTCCTACCTTTTCTCTTTGCTCTCTTTTTATCTAATCCTCAAGTTCTCACTTTCCTTTT
>PVKA01018771.1:0-43213 GCA_004027165.1 Ctenomys sociabilis
ATTGAATCTGTGATATAATTCAGCTACATAAATACCTGTAAATATAATATCATGTATGCACCTTGTACAATACCAAAACATTATGAAAACAGTTTGCAATGTATTATTTCATCGACTCTGTATGGTTATGGTGTTTTGAAACTGTCTGATTGACATTTGTATTTCAATAAAATAAAAATAAATGGAAAAAAAAATAATAGAATTCTAATCAAGAATTAAATGCCACATACATAAAACTAATAACACACATTATTTTGATCATAAAATTATAGGCTCCATATCTTCTAGACCCTCAAATAACAGAAATAACTGTATCTCATCTTATTTTATTTGTTTTTTCTATGAGCAGAATATATTTATTAGGGAAAGAAAACTCCTGCCCAAGAGAGGCCCGAGTGGATTGTCCCTGGGAAGTTATCTCTTCCAGAGACTTTTATACAGGAAAATGATGCAGTGAAACTGATCTAAGGTGGTGGAGAACATGGAGACTTGCTTAGGTGGACATGAGGTGGGACAAAGTTATGGTCAACCAATGAGATTACAAGCAACATTTCTCAGGTAAAATTGATTAAAATTAGTTTCAAATGGGGAAGCAAGTCTTAGCAAGAGGGTATGAATACAGGACAGGATCTCTTCCTTTTGGGGATTAAGTTAATGACTCATCTGGGTTCTTTCAAGGTGACTGATACCTATTTAGAATATCAATCCTTGATGCCCATCCAGGGGAGGTATTTAGCTGTATTTGTTTCCTCTTTTGTCTTCAGGTCTGGTCCACAGGAGGGAGTCTGTCTCTTCCAAGTTGCAAAGTTTCCTTGTCTTCCATATTGCCTCCTTGCAGGCCTGGCCCTGTCTGACTGCCTACAATATTTCTATTTAATTTGACTACTTACTGTGCCTTATTTTAAAGAAACACATGGAGAAGAAAGGACTATTTTCAGAGATGTAGCCAGGTCTGGGAAATGAATGAATAATGTTGAAATACCCAGAATACAGCACTAGCAGGAAGCCACAGTTACCATGAAACATGCACAGTCAAGGATAACAGGTGATTATACTCAAATCCAGAGAATGTTGGAGTTGCAAAGAAGCCAGCCTGCCACAAGTGCTAGAGAAATCCAGGGATACAACTCCCCCCTAGGTGCTCCCTAGGGCCGGACCAGTAACCTGAGCAATATAGACATAGCATAGGGAAGGTCAGCAGATACTGTTTTACTCATTTCTTTTATTTACTCCTATTGCAGGTTTTATTTCTTATAATCCAAGCAAAAGCTCAAGATTCTTGTCCCATCCATACCAAATTAGGTTTTGCGTGCTCAGAGCCTTAGGCATGGATGTTTCTGCAAATTGGCTGGAAAGAGCATTGCCATGGTAGAAAGGCTCACAAGTCAGCTTGAATTTACAGAATAGCTTGGCCCCTAGCCCAAACCATCAGCTTGGAAGATGCAAGTGTGCAGAAGACAGCTGAAACCACCTCCTATCACATTTTTCAAAATTAAACAGAAATGAAGGCCAATGTGGCATCATATATATTACTTCTATATTCCTCAGTAAATTGACATTATCCTACAAATAAATGAGGGTGAAATGCAGTGAATTAAATGTTCTCACACTGAACTGAAAATACTGCATGACACAACTGACACTGTTATGCTTGTGTTTCCCTTGGTAAAATATTTTTCAGCCAAAAGTAGCTGTCAACTCCACCAGTATAATACACAAAAAACTTGGTTTAGATTAATGTCACAATAAATTTTAATCCACATTAGAGAGTTTGCTTTTGTTTTCAATACTGAGAAGTGGACACAGGGCCATCTCACTAAGCTATGTTATATATATATATATATATATATATATATATATATATGATTTTAGAGACAGAGGGTCTAAGTGATTAGATGATATTATGATTATAGGTGTGCACCACCTTTTTGCAAATATTTCCTTCTCAATAGTCAATGACAAATGCCAAGACTTAAGAGAATGGAAGGTCAATGGCCGTGATTAGGAATTTTACTGAAGTCCTAAAGAAATTAAAGTGTAGAAAAGAAAGGGCATCCAATGCACGACTTTTCTGTAATGCGTTACTTAATATTAGACCTCATCCAAGGAAAAATAAATAAGAGCTACATGGTCAAATAAAGGAGAGCAAAGGATATAGTATAAAAAAATCAATACTGTATTAAAGGAAGAAGTATAATTACTGGGGATGCAGAGGCGAATTTTGAAAGATCAAATACACGAAATGTAATATTGACGATAAGAAAGCAATCACCTAGAAGTAGGTAGCGCTTCGATTCAGTCGGAAGGACTAGCAAGAGCCCTGATGTGGTTTTGGGGTACGGTTAGCTTGGCTACCTGTTAGGACCCTGTGGGCACAGCAGCCAGAAATGAGAATCCATGGCCTTTGGGCTTAATAGAGACAAAGAATGATTTGAACTTATGGGTGTTTCTGAGACAAACCAAGAAAAGGGATAAGCATGGTAGTGGGCTCTTCTGCATGCAGGATGGGTCCATAAGGAGGGCAAGGTGGTCTCTTTTCCCGAGTATTCTATTCTTAGAAGTTAATTTAGCTTTAACTTCGATAAAATTTAAAAGTAAGTTCTATTTAGCTTTTCATTCTCTACACTTTTCAGCATTCAATATGCATCTAGATGAAAACAAAACAACACAGTATCTTGTGTTGCTTTATAGTTGCATTTGTTGTAATGCATATTGCAAATGTCTTACTTCAGTGCTTTTGTTTCTTTTTTGTATTTTAAAGAGAATACAAAATAATAAAAATAGAAACAATCCAAAATGTCACCAAACACAGTAATAGAAATGTATTCTTTTTTCATTTTGTATTGTTATCTTCAAATTAGTTGTTTAGATTACAACTAAATTGTAATATAACTTACAGATTACAGAATACATTTACAGACTACCAGATGTATGCATGCAAAATCTGGGGGGAAGTTAAAAGAAATTAAAAAGAAAAAAAAGCATTAACTGCTTGAATAGGCCAGCAGAAATTATCCAAGCTATCTTGCATACATATATTAATACATATCTCTTTATCCCCTCCCTCCATCCCTCCCTTCCTCCTTTGTGCTATTCTTCATCCCAGTTTTTTTAGTGCCATTCTGTATCATTCTGCTTACACTTAGTGATGGGCTTCTCAGTTCTCTCACTTTCCCATGCATGTAAGTATATTTTATTTATTTCACTGATATATATTGATCCCTAATACGGACTCAATGTAGGCTTTGTTTTATCCATAGAAGGTTGTTTCCTTCAGTATGCTTCAGGCATTTACCTCCTAGACTGTGGTCAGTGTTGGCACTATTGTCTCTGCCCATCACAACAGATACCAGTGAAGCAGCATTGGCAATCTTAAGGATGTTTCTACTTTTAGCTTAAAGACAGAGCTTTATTTTTTTTTTTTTATTTTTTAGTTTTTTTGTCTTTTTGAGACAGGGTCTCACTATGCAATTCAGGCTGGCCTCAAGCTCACTTTGTAGCTCAGGCTGGCCTCAAAGAGCTCTATTCCTACCCTTTTGTTGAGAAATAAAGAGCTACAGTAACTATAATTCAAGATCAGATTTTGTTTGTTTTTGTTTTTTGAGACAGAGTCTTGCTATGTAGCACAGGCTGGCCTTGATCTCTGTATAGCCCAGGCTGGTTGGTGAGTACTGGCACCTTAGTTCATGAACTCTGCTATCTCCATGATTCAGGTAGCAAAACGAATTGGATGAGAACTGAGTCAAATTTTCCCATTAGATCAACATTGAACTGATCCATTGAATTTGATGTGGTACTTTCCCAACTCAGTTCACAACCAGAATCATGGAAAGAATCCAGGTACCACTGTATTAGAGTTTCAATTAAAAAAACATAGAAAAAAAATTCAATAAAAACAATATT
This sequence comes from Ctenomys sociabilis, assembly GCA_004027165.1. Classification (NCBI taxonomy): domain Eukaryota; kingdom Metazoa; phylum Chordata; class Mammalia; order Rodentia; family Ctenomyidae; genus Ctenomys; species Ctenomys sociabilis. Next base: position 3,904 of record PVKA01018771.1, read on the forward strand.
AGAAGAGAGAAAGCTGTTATTCAATTAAGATTTATATGATATAGACAAAGGAGATATCAGGCCATTAGAGGTTTTTAGATAAGTATAATCAATATGTTAAATGATTACTTCTTGGCCTTTTGGCTAAGATCAAGTGTAATTTGTTAAATAATTTCGTGACAAAACTAGAAAACATACAGGTAATTTAAGCAGAACAGAAATCAAAATAGATCAAAGATCTGAATGTTAAAACAGAAATAATCCGTGGAAGACAAAATAAGTAAATCTTAAAGACATGGGCACTTGCAAGGACTTTTTGAAGAGAAATCCAATGACATAATAAATACTTCAAAGAATCAACAAACTGGATCACATCAAATTTAAAAAAACCCTCTGCAAACAAAGTGTAACAACACAGTAAATATTCCACTCAAAGAATGGTAAAACAAAATTGCCAGCTATTCCTCAGACCAAAGAATAATTTTCAGACTATATTAAGAACTCAAAATAATCAAGACACCTACCCCTCAAAATAAAAGACCCTTGGCCAGGGAGATGGCTCAGTGGAATAAGTGTTTCCCTGGCAAGCTCAAGGGTCTGAGTTCAATCCCCGGTTCCACCAAAAAATAAATAAATAAATAAAGTAAAATAAAATAATAAAAGACCCTATCTCTCAGAAAAAGTAATCATGTACCATAAATATATGAAAAACAGAACAGTCAACATTGCTGACTATTAGACAAATGTAAATTAAAACCACATAGAGATTTCGTCTTTTTCTTTTTTTTTTTCCAGTAAAAAATGGCTATCATTGAGAAGTTAAAGAATGACAAATATAGTGAGTCTTTGGGGAATAGGAAGACATTTACATTGCTGGTGGGATTGTAAACTAGTATAGAGATTACTCAGAAAAACTGAAACTAGAAATCTCATTTTTCTCAGCTGTCTTACCTCTATTTCTCTTACTGGAAGAGTTAAAGACACTGAACCACATGTATACTCATTGTTGATGACAGCAGCACACTTCTTAATATCTAGGGAATGCTGAGAGGGCAATTGAGACTGGGTGTGGTGGCGTGCACCTGAACCCCACCTCTTGGGAGCATGTAAACAAGTGGATCACTACGAGTACGATGTAATAGTGAGACCTAAACACATTGACCCTTCCCTAAAATACAGAAAATACTACTACTACTACTACTACTACTACTACTACTACTACTAATAATAATAATAATAATAATAATAATAATAACAACAACAACAACAGACTAACCAATGCTGGGAAAGACTCAATGCTGGCCATAAACAAAGACATATGAACACCTAAAGCAAGCAAAGCTAGGGCTGGAGCAAAAGGCTGCAGCACCACCTTTGATCTTTATTTATATATATATATTGAGTCTCAGCCTTCAGGTTACTTTTGGTTAACAAAATAAGCTCTTATCATGTGTGCCTAAGATTAATTTTTTAGCTATGTGTGAGCGAGGATGCCCTTGAAGAGTTCCAAGTGTTCTTGGCTACTTCTTCTGCAGTTTAAGTTCTGTTTTTCTTTTCCCAATCCAACATCCCCTGCAGGTTGTTTTGCACGTCTTTATTTTAACTCCTTCTTATTCCAACAATCTGAGAAGAACAATGCTTGAAATTGGTTACCCAAGTAAACTCAGTCAAGCTGAGGAAAGTATCAATAAAACTGAAGATGCTGTTACAGCTTGTTTCTAGATGTCTTCTCAAAAGCCTCATGCAGCCATATATAGGGGTTTTGTAGAGGTGGATGGATCTGGAGTATGTGATTGATTTATGGGACAATACTAGGATTAAGAGTGTGTGCTGCCTAAGTCAGTCCACTGATTGGTTTGGCACTGCCCTAATCCTGGAACCCTGGATATAAAGATGGGACAGAAACAAGCTTGTTTTGTCCATTTCCCATAATGTGACCTCTGCTCATCATGAACTGTTTTTCCTCTGCAGTGCCCCTCTGCCATGCTGTCCTACCTGGGGCCAGATAATCATGGGATTGAAACCTTTACAACTGTGATCTTGGTGTGCCTTTTCCCTTTTAGTTTTGGGTGTCAGGTATTTGGTCTCAGCAGTGAGAAATATAACTAAGCCAAATGGTTTAATAGAAATTGCCCAAACTAAGGTAAGTATGCATGTGTGAGTGACTGAGTGTGTGTGTGTGTGTGTGTGTTTGTGTGGTTTGTGTGCAAGTGAGAGAGAGCGAGAGACAGCTGATACCATCTACAAGTTGTTATAGTATCAGTCTTTTTTTTTTTTTTTTTTTTTTTTTTTTTTTTTTTTTTTTTTTTTTTTTTTTTTTTTGTCTTTTTTGAGACAGGGTCTCACTGGCCTTAAGCTCACTTTGTAGCTCAGGCTGGTCTCGAACTCACAACAATCCTCCTGCCTCAGCCTCCCAAGTGCTGGGATTACAGGCATGTGCCACCATGCCCGGCTATAATATCAGTCTTAAATATAAATGAGGTTTGTAAATATGAGTAATTTCAGAAGAATAAAGGAAGACTTTGAATGAAAAATATTTGAAGAAATAATGGCTATTTTCCAAAATAGATGTGACAGACATGAAACTAAAGATACAAGAAGCCAGTGAAAAACACCCAGAATAAAAGCTAAAGGATTGAAAGCTCAATAGCTTATGTTTAAAGCTAAACCCAAGAGCAAGGGAAAAAAATCTTGAAGTTTTTTCTAAATTGACAAGAAAGAACATGTTCCCCTCAGATGTTTGCAAACAATAATATAAGAAACAGGAGGGAGTAATTTGAAATAAAACATTATGATTTTCTCATTATATTATTTGAAAGTCGACTCAAATTCTTTCAACAATTATATTTAAATCTAACACAATCACTCAAGTTGCTAAGTAGTAAAAGGCACATAGCATAAATTAATTGATTGAATAAAATAAATCATTTTGAAATGTTTCATAACAAAAAGAAGTCATAAAAAGTGGAAACAAGAAAAAGAGAACAAGAGGAATAATTAGGAAATAGCTGGAAAATGACGCATTTTAATTCAACCACATCAGGAAATACTTTTAATATGAACGGTCCAGCACAGATGTTAAAACAACTGCTAAATTAAACAAAAAGCAAGTCATATTTTATGCTGTTTACTGGAAACACAGTTTAAATATAAACTAATACTTCTGTTAAAAGGAAAAGGGCTGAGAGATAGCTATTGCATAGACACTAAGGAGAAGAAACCTGAAGTTAGCTAGGTAGAGTGATGCATTTGTAACACCAATACTCCAGAGACTGAAGTAGGAAGAGCACACAGTACTCCAGAGACTGAAGTAGGAAGAGCCAACAGAGCCAACTTCATGATTTAACAAGATAGTGTGTCAAGTTGCCAGACAATGTCTGAACTCAGTAGGAAGAAAGGCCGTTGGTTCAGTCCCAATGCTGGAGGGACATGTGTACATTTACAGTCACAATATGTTTGAAAATAAGGAATATTGTCATACCATGGCACAAAGGAATATGACATAATGATAACTTGATTCTCTAAAAAGCCTAATTAATCATAAATTTCCCTTCATCAACACCAAGGCTTTGATAGACATGAAGCATAATCTGATAGCTGTGTAGTGAAAATAGACGAATTCATTTTTACAGTTCTAGACTTCAACTTTCTATTTCAGGAATTGATAGAATGAGGAGGGGGAAAGTTATTAGTAAAAGGGGGGATATTCTGAACAATGCTATTGGTTCACTTCATCTGATTGACATTTATGAGACAATCTAATGAACATTCCTTCCAGGTGCACATAAAATGTAAGAAAACAGGTCAGAGAATAGAACTGACGTGAACACATTTATCATCTAGGGCTTCTCTGTTATCAGATCCTTCCTAATAATTTTATGGTATGCCTGTGAGACACTACCAAGAAAATGTAAGACTTATAATGTCCAAAAGGCAGGGATAAGGTCAAGATGGCCACCTACTGAGAAAAAGGTGCAGTTAATCTGGGGAAGAATCTAGTGCCAAAAGCATCATGTAAAAAATTACTGTAGAGAATTTTTGCTTTTCAAGGAACTGATGATTTCGTGTAAGGCCATGCTTCCAGAATTACTACAGAACAATGCTTATCTTGTGACTCTGTTGCTTGTCTTTATTTCTATCTTATCTATTTTTAACAGAGAAAACAAAATAGTATTAAAACAAAAAATTACAAGTGATGCAGAATTTCACTTAACAAAGTAATATGACTTTCACAATATTTGCTGTAATACATAGTGCTATCTTCCAACCAGTTATTCATATTACCAGATGTATGCATACAAAATAGGAAGAAGAAAGAAAAAAAAAGTGTATAAGAAATTAAGAAGTCAAAGTGAAAACATTTGAAAAAAAGAAGATAAAAAATAAGTATTATCTGCTCCGTTCCATAGACCAATAGGCATGCACAGTACAGTTGTCCATCTTTGAAATCATTTCATGACTATCTCGCTATCATATGTTGTGAATGGGGCAGGTGACTTTCTTCTGCTCTTTGGATTCAGAGATGTTCTTGATGAGTTTTAACCAGTGAACTTCAAGAAAAGATATCCTGTGTGTCTGGACCTGATCTGCATGATGAGTCTGTAGAATACGGACTGACTCTACAGCAGTAGGAGATTTTTGACCCTTACCATGAGCTACTATATTGTGCACAGTAGAAACATGTGCAGTTAGAATGTAAAAGGATGCCAGGTGGGGTGGTGCACACCTGTAATTACAGTATTCTGGAGGCTGAGGCAGGATGATCGTTGTAAGTTCAAGACCAGCAAAGTGAGCTCAATGCCAGCCTGAACTGGGTAGGAAAAACCTGCCTCAAAAAAGAAAAAAGAATAGTACTATGTGTCTTAAAGAAGGCCTTTATCAATATCTTCATTTTCTACACACACACTTCATTTCCCATTGAGAAACAGAACTGATTCCTCCCTATTATTTGCATTTCAACTATCTGTAATGACTTTCTTCATGGGGACAATATGAGAGAAGCAGCATGATAATCCCAGCACTGGAGATGCTGCGAACAGGAGGATCACTATGAAACTGAGCTGCGTAGTGAGACCCTGTACCAAATACATAAAAACGTAAAATTGAATACATACAAAACTTTTAGAATGAGTCCATAGGAAGATTTCCTTAAAAAATGTACACTAATCTTAAAAGTTTTGACAAAATGTATCATACGAACAGTAAATTTTCTGAGCAAAGTACAAGAAGGAGACCCAGGATGTGGGAGGAGACACTTGCAATACACCCAGACAGCGATACACTCAAAATTCAAGTAAAGCCTCTTAGATATAGGGAAGAAAAATGAAAACAAATAGAAAAAGAAACATAAATTAGCATTTTCTGAAAGAAGATATCAAAGCAGTGTTGAACATATGTCCTAGATACAATTTCAGTTTGATGTGTGCATGCACATTCCACAATCCCTGAAATAGAAATGCTAATGGCGTTGGTTATTGCCCTATATACTTGCATTGTTATTCATGAGTTGACTTTCTTGACTCAAGCAAACTGGGAGTAGAGTATGCTGAATATCAGTTTAGCAACACTTTAAATATACTGAATAAGCCACAATCCACATTGTACTTTATAAAATATGATTTTGTAGAGTTTTGTTCTATTAAAATCTGGAAAACCTTGTGTGACAAGTTCAAGAAATTTTTTTTGAAAATTTGTAAGGGTAGTAACCAATGTGGGCAAAGGGTGAAGAAATAGAGATGTGTTGAATACCACTTTAATTTATTTAGTTGATCAATAGGATAATATTAATAAATCATATTTATCTCTTTACCAATCTGTTGCAATAGCTTTACATTTTAAATATCAAATTTAGGCAACATTTTAAATTGCTAGGAGGTACTTATTTTAAAAAATTTAAGTCTCTAGTGCTCCTGCATGCTTCTTCCTTTTATATTACTTTCTTACAATTAATTCATTTTCATAATATCTATTATTCCTAATTTATTTTCACAATGTTTATTATTTCTTATAGCTGTGGTCTGTATCATTTTCTGCTCTTTAGAAATAATTTTCCCTTTACTTTTACATTTAATAGGAATCCTTTCTTCAAAATTTGTCTTTTTTGGTTTAAAGCTTTAAAATTAGCATTATTCAGAAGTAATTTATGTAAATATAATTTATGTTAAATGCATAAGTGGATGAGGTATGAAAAAGTCTGTATTCAAATAGCCTCCACTCCAGTCATAATACAGAACATTTCCATCAACCGAAGCAATATTATCTGAGCATTCCACCTGCAAACTACAGGAAGAAGGTTTTGTTTTGTTTCACAGTTCTTAGAGGCCCCAGTCCATAGTTTGCTGGCTCCAACTTACAAAGATGAAAGAGTGGAGCCTGGCAAGGAAGAAACAGCTTAAGGCATGGCAGGCAGGCAGCAAAGAGAAATCAGTGAAGGAGGGAAGAAGATAGGCCCTCCCCACACCTGCTTCCTTCACTGGGCTTCAACTCCTAGCAGCAAATTTAGCTATCAATTGATCCTTCAATTGGTGGACTACCCCACCAATGAATACACAACCCCATGACCCAATCAGCAACCAAAAGCCTTACTGATGAACACCAATGGCTTGGAGGGACACCTAGGTATTAACCTACCCAATCTACTTTTATTATCATCTGTATCTGACTGCTTGACAGCCATTGATTTCCTGACTATCACAATCAGATTTCTCTTTTCTTATGATTCACACAAACAGAATTACGGAAAAAATAATTTTGTGAATGATATAATTCATTTAGAAGAATGCTGCAGCTGTGAGCTCATCTTTGCACAAGCATTTTATTCTTATTACAAGGTCATTTTCCTTTGTATACATCATTAGTTGATGGAAATTTGTCTGATTTACTTTCTTTTCTAAATATTAATTTTATTGTTAAAGAAGTAGCAATAAGACAGTTTCAAAACAGTTACAGTAATTAATACATTGCATATAATATAATCTTCGTAGTAGTTATTCATGGTACAAGTTGCAGACATGATGTCTTGTCTAAACACTGTTAATTCAAAATTTTCTTCTCTTTGAACTAAGAGAAAGTAGCTGTTTATCTATATATCTATATATCTATATCTACATCTATACATAGATATAGATATATATCCCTCTTTTTTGTTCAGTTTTTTTCAGAGATGGGTATTCCATTGTCATTCATATATTGTAGGTGCATGAATTCAGCAAAGTAATCCAATGTAGCCCAGTAATCTATAATAGTAGTGAGTTATTCACTTGCCTGGCAATGTCAGTTGTTGTTGACATAAGCCTTTTACAGCTCAGCATATTAATATGGCTTTACTTTTTAATACCTCACTTTTATATTTTTGTGCTGGATGGTTAAAACCAAGACAAAGCAAGAGCTATATAACAAGAAGTGCAACTTTCATACCTGACAAAGTCAGTGAAATCCTCTCAGGATTTACCCTGAAACTATATACAGCAGTTTGTAGATCTTTTGTCATTGTCAGCCATATGGATGAGTAATGGCCATTGGTTGGCCGATTTGCTCTCTGTGAAAGCCTGAGAGAATGTTTTTTCTGTGGGTGACCGTTCTTAGGCACACTCTAAATTGTGAATAACTTTCTTCTGTGGCCCCATGATCTCCTTGATCAAAAAATTTGGGACACCACTGAGCTATCGGATGTTAGAGTACAGGTTCTCTTATGTACTGAGTCTTCACTGACCTTGAAGGGCTAGGGCCAAAATGTTGACTGTCCTTGTAACCCTTCTTTTTCTCTAATTTTTTGGTCTGCAAACTTTAATTTACTTTCTTAGTTATGAATAAAATTGTTTTGAATCTTCCTTTTAAAATGTATGTGTACTCTTAAATTTTCTTTGCTCTTAAGGAAATGACCAGGTATGAAATTGCACTGTAGGTGTATTTTTAATCAAACAGAGAGACATTTTTCTTGAGAATGTTTGTACCATTTCTCATTGCTACTAGCAATACCTTGGAATTTGAGTTGATGTCCTACTTGTACATCCTCCATCATGTATTATTATCATCAATCTTTTGAATTTAAGCTCTTATATTATGTCTGTAGTAATATCTTATTGCAGTATTAATTTGTTCTAATGGATACTGATCTTGAGTATTCCTTATATACTTCTATTTTTAGTTTTTAATTTTTCATTAGGCCATGTTATCAAGATGAATACATCTCAATTTTGTTTCATCCCTTTTCCTTGCATTCTCTCCCCATCCCTACACCACTCCATCCACTTCCTATTTGGAAAAAAATATTGTTCATTTTCACATTATACATACATACATATATATATATATATATATATATATATATATATATATATATATATTCTGCATCTGCATTTTGGGTTTCTCATGCAAGAGAAAGCATTCAATACTTAAACTTGTGTGGCTTCAAGTTGTTTCACATAATATTATGGTCTCAAGGTGCAAAGTGTTTCAATCTTTTGATTTTTGTTATTTAGGTTATGTGACTTCTCATTTTGGAGTTATAGGATTTATTTGTATATTCCAGGCACAAATCTTGTACTAAATAAATATTTTTCAAGTACTTTTCCAAAGTATGTCATATATTTTCATTCTATGTTAACTCAATTACAATTGAATGAACTAGAGAAAACATGATGATTGGGAATCAATTCCAGAGATTGACTCTTTGATAAAGGGTACGCTTTAATTCTCAAAAAGAAAAATAATATGGAATATAATACAAAAATTCTGGGTAACATTTTGGTATGAAATGCTTAAAATTATATATATATATATATATATATATATATATATATTCCAGTGCTGTTGCTATCAGATGAGACATACTTGAAAGGAAGAATTAAGATAAAAATTTAAAAAATGAAATAAAATACCAGCTGAAAACATTGAAGAAGCAGCCAAATAACTCAGTGGATTAAAGTACCTGCAAGCAGGCTCTGGGCATGGGTGTTCAATCCCTGGGCCTGCTGTGCCACCCTGAACCCAGGGCACACTGAGCCAGCAATTGAGACTGGGCATGGTGGTGCATGCATGTGATCCCAGCTCCTGGTAGGCTGTAAACAGGTGGATCACTATGAGTCCCATCTAGTAGTGAGACCCTGAACACCCTGTAGACCCTTCCCTAAAATACAAAAAAAATTCTGATATACTTGCTGGGTAATTATTTAAATTTTCAAGGAACAAATGCTTTGCTTGACATTAAATTCTTCCAGTGAAGTGATAAATTCCATATCATATTCTTATCTATTTTATTACAGTACCACTGTATTTGTAATGCAGGCAAGGAAACGTAGCTATTAAAAATATGTGAGCTCAATTTCTGAAATAAGATGCAAGAGCTCAGAAAAAATAGGGATAGGCAAGCAAATTTTTATGCAATAGAAATGTGCTTTGCAAAAGCAAAATTTACTGTAGAAAGTGAGAATAATTTAACCAAGAAAATTTGTATGAGGGCCGGGGAGATGGCTTGGTAGAATAAGCACTTCCCTGGAAAGCTCAAGGGCATAAATTCAATCCCTAGTTCGGCCAAAAAAAAGGAAAAAGAAAAAGAAAATTAGTTTGAATGTTGAATGCTCTATCATGCATTTAAAGATATTAACCTAATATTAATTGACAATGTGGAATAAAAATAATTGATACACGGCTGGGGAGATAGCTCAGTAGAATAAGCACTTTCTTGGCAAGTGCAGGGATTGAGTTTAATCGCCAGTATCAAAAAAAAATTGGTAACTGTTTTATTAAATACTAGAAGTTTGCATGAGATTGAAAACTAAAACCCTAATGGAAAACCCTGGCGGTTATAAGACAAGGTTATAATTTATGTCAAATTCATTTAGACCAAAATTAAGATAAATATACATTAGAGGCTAGTAATAGTATTTTCAAGGTGCATAATATATATTATGCATGACATTAATCTGTAATATCTTGGGTATAAATATAGACATATTATATAGAAAACTCAATGTCCACATATATAGAGACATATTTCCACAGATATAAAGATAAATATCCACATATATAAAGATACATATGAACACACATGCAGAGTGTTGAGTGTTCATTAAGGGCTGTGGGTTCAATACAAAGTATGGTAAGAAAGAAATTGTAAGGGCCAGTCAATAGCTCAACTGATTAAAGCATCTGCTTAGGCAGACACAGAGGCCAAGGGCTCCTTCTCCAGCCTGCCTTGCCAGCCCCGCCTCCAGGGTGTACTGAGACAGTGACCTAGACTGGGAGTGGTGGTGGCCTGCCTGTAATCCCAGGGCTTGGGAGGCTGAAAAACAGGAAGGATAACTACAAGTCTGATCTGTGCAGTGAGACCCTATAGATCTTGTACTAAATGCATCAAAAAAAAGAAAATAAAATTAATTATTATAAAAGAGCACACATAGCAGACTACTGAAAAAGTATCTTTTACATACTGATAATAATCAGAAACCAATTTTATAAATACATTTATAGTAAATACTTAAAACTTTGTAACTAAATTTTCAATCTGGCCATAGTGAATAAGCGTAGAAGTTACAATATTTTACAGATGCAACTTTATTAAAAGAAATCTCAATTTTCCTCATCTTATAAATGTAACAAAAATACAAATTGCTTAGAATGAGCATGGAAATATATTTAGAATTATATTTAATTGTAATGTAGACTTCACTTTTCACATAAGGCTTTTTTTCTGTACCCTGTGCTTTGTACATATGCTACCAATTGATTTCAAAAGACAAGTGAATTCTTAATATCCGGTTTATAAAGGGTTACCTGTAATAAACATTATGACCAAGTAAATTGAATGAAATATTGGTTATTATATTACAGGCAGGGAAACCTCCCTTTGCATGGTCTGATATGCATGAATTTCTGCTACCACTATTTAATTAAAAAATATTAGCCTTCCAACAACCAGTTCGAATTTCACTTACCACAGTGCAATTAACTGTGAGTAATTGCATGAACTACATAAAATTTTTGCTGCTAGCTCTTCATCCAGAATTCATTAAATCATCGCACCAGTTGTCAGTGACCAAACATGACATTTCCTTCAAAGTTTAGACTCTTGTTTTCAGTCCATCCATGACTTTACTCAAGGACAGAATCACTTACATTTATGTCACTTTCCCATCTCCTATTGATGCCCCCTACCCTGACTTTCCTGGATTTTTTGAGAGAAAGTCTCACTATGTACCCCAGGCTGAACTTGAACTCATAGTTATTCTCCTGCTTCAGCCTCCTGAATGCTGGGATTACAAACGTGTGCCACTATCATGCCCCCTGATGTCCCGTTTTATAGAACAGGATAATCAAGGGAAAAAACATGTACCAGCAAGGATGAAAAACGCAGTCTAGAAATAAAAATGAACATACAATACTCAATATAAAATTAGGAACTGGTTGTGTTAGAAAAGGACATAGATTTCCCAGAGCAAGTGATACTGGCAAAAGTTCTACACCAAAGGGACCCTTATTACACTTCAAATGTCTGAAGGATAAAATGCTGGAGATAATGGTAGCTCAGGCCAGTGTGCTGAGGATATTCACTTTCCTAGGCTTAGCACGAAGCCAACATTGTTCCAACTTCTCTCAGTGTCTGTTTTCAGCAAAGAAATAAAACATCTCAAAATCTTTTAATATTTAAAATTTCATTGTACCTACCAATTAGTAGTTTTACTTTCCCCCATATAACCATATAACTTAAAATATGAGATTTTAAGGTTTTTTTTTTTTTTTTTCTGTATTTTAGGGAAGTGTCTATAAGGCGTTCAGGGTCTCACTACAAGACTGGATTCATAGTGATCCACCTGTTTACAGCCACCCAAGTGGTGGGATTACAGGTATGCACCACCATGCCCAGTCTCAATTGCCATCTCAAGGTGCCCCGGGGTCAGGGCCAGCACAGCAGGCTGGGGATTGAACCCCTGGTTCCTGCGCCTGCTTACAAGTGCTTTAATCCGCTGAGCTATTTGGCCGGTCCAAAAGATTTTAAGTTTTTGACAATTTTAAAGTAAATACTCTAGCTTCCTCCTCCGCAGTCTGGTATTATTTTCTATTTTAGCTTGAATAGTGATTTCGTTCCTATCTTCCTTTTTTTTTTTTCTTTCCTGGGGATTGAATTTAGAACCTTGAGCTTAACAGGCAGGCACTTGTGCCTCTGAGTTATCACCCCAGCCCTTGATCAGTCATTTTTGTAGTCTTGCACTTCTACACAAAACAAGAACTGTGTCTACCTGTGGAATAAAGACATATATAATAATATGATATATCATATATAATATTGATTAATGTGGTCTTAGAACTTGGGCAATATTTGCTTATACAAATAGAAACATCACTAAGCAAGTATTAGTTATCACCTCTTTATAAGGAATATCATATTTTTTCTTTTTTTTCTTTTTTTTTTTTTTTTCTTGGTGGAAGCAGGGATTGAACTCAGGCCCTTGCACTTGCCAGGGAAGTGCTTATTCCACTGAGCCATCTCCCTGGCCCCTATAAGGATTATTTTTAAAAGATTTACAGATTCAATCTAATACATTATAATTCAAGAAATAAAACAGGGGATATCAAACCATGTACTATGCATTACTATGTTTCATATGAGAAGACTAGTTAGAAGTTTACGAGTAAAGAGCCAGTAAGAGGTGAGCAATACACATGAGCTGATATATCAAAAAGAAGAATGAAAATAGAGTGATTGATAAACTTTTAGAAATGTGTTCACTTTTTAAAGGTATACCTGTTTTTAAATGATGTAATAATACTATTAATAGTATTTATTTATCTGGATATGCATCAAAACCATCCATGGAAACCATTATAAGTAAATTCAGGCCTCACTCTCAGAGAGTCTGATAGGAATAGAAATGGTTTATGAAAAGCAAGAAATTTTAATTTGAGGAAATACTCTTGGAGTGAAAGATGTGTCAAACTTATGAAGTTGCTACCATGATAAATTCGAAATTTCAATCAGAGACCTGTATCCTAAAAGACCATATTATTTTTACTTAGCAAATCGTCTTTATATTTTCTGGATCAAAGAGAAGACCACGTCCTGTAATACTGCACCCTTTATTCTGGTTCTCTACAATTGAAACTATGGATAGCTTTAAGTCTGAGAACCGTTTGTTCCTTCCATGTAGCTAGGGCAAAGAATACACTATGAACTTTGCTTTTGCACAGATAATCTTATTCACTACTGTAAGAGCCCCAAGTCGTCAAAATTGTAAAACTTTCCTTAGCAGGAATAGTAGCAGAATTAAGACTCAAGTCATGATAGGAAGGACACAGAATGTGACGCAGACTGGCCAGAAGAGTCCAACCATGGTTTCTATGCAGAGGTGCTGGAATGTCTGATTGCAGCACGGTCTTTATGAGATAGCATTAACAGGTGAATAGAAAAATAACCACATCGCACAAAGCAATTCACGTCACAAAAATGTTTTTTTCTTGAATTGTTTTCACCCCACCTCATTGATTTCTCAAAATTCAGGGAGCAAAGACAATTTTAGATGGAACAATGTGCAGGTAATTCAAAAATTTGAGCTGCATCTCTCTTAGGCATAAAAATGGGAAAGTATGAAATTTATGGCTAATGTTTCTCCTTCTTGCAATTCATTGTACAATAAATGGGAATAAGGTACCTTGACTCCATACTTTTCCAGAAAATTCATTTTATGATACCGTCATCAGAGTATCATAAATGATACTTTTCTAGTGTCTCTTCTTTCCTCAGGAAATCATGAAAATGCTTCTTTTACCAAGACCCTTTACTCCATTTTAGCGACATTTTCATGCTCTCTTTGTAGAAATTAAACAGTGTCAGAGGAAAATATGTGACAAATTATCCTGGACTTACTCCAAGGAGTTCATGTTTGAAAACCACGAAGGAGCAAACAACAGAGCCTACCCATGTGTGAATTGTAAGTCAGTTTGAAAGATTTTAAATTAAGGCTTTGAAAGTACTTGATCTAGGTTGATTGACTCAGGAACTCTGAGCTTCAGGAAATATTTTTACTCATTATTTTCTTAGGTCTGTTCCTTTATTTTAAAATGGTTGAATTGTAGGCAAAATCTTCTGTTTGGATCTCTATTTAATTTTGACTGAATTGATACAGATAGTTGATTTTTCTTTTTGTGTCATTTTCAATTCTCATTTAAAGCTCATACATTTTGTGTTAAAAATATGCATTATCTATGAAGTATTCTTGCCTGTGCAAATAAATTGCAAAAAAAGGTGGACAAATTACATATGAAGGGTTATGTTAATCAACTGCAGTGTATGTGTCTTATTAATGTAACGATCCAAACTGTTAATGAAAGGGAAATACAAGGGAAGTGTAGGCATTGCTTATTTTGTGATACTGGAGTGGTTTACCTTTAAAATTATTCCAAAAGTCTTTTATGAATAGAATTGGCACTTTCAGAGGCAACTGGATCATGAGGAAACTAACTTGAGCAGTTAAATAATCCACCGATGAGTTCATAGCTGAGTGGACTGTTTAGGACATGGGGCCCATGGGAGGAAGGCTTTCTCTTGTGTTCTCAGCTTGTCATTGTGAGTTGGACAGCTTTGTTCTTTTGTGCCTTTTTGCCATACTATTTCTGCATACAAGCCAGCACCATGGGCAGAACTTTTGAAATATGAATGAAAATAAACTCTTCCTCTTTAAAGTTGTGCATAGCAGGTATCTTGTACTCATGACCAGAAGCTGGGTAGTACAGGTATTAATGAAGTAAATATTCTTCGTTTTAGGTATTATAAGAGTATTTCAACTGTGTCAGAAAGGACTGATTCCCGAGAAGTACTTAATAAATATTTATGAAAAATGTGGCATATCAATGAGTTCTGAAATTTGCATTAAAATATTCAAGGTGGTACACACAGAATGATACAATGGACATGGTGAATTCATGATTTTTGAAGCTGGATAGTGCATATATGGAGTTGATTAGATATTTTTCTCTGTTGTTGGCTGTGTTTGGAAAATTCCTTCTACTTAGGAAAATCAGGGAAAAAATCAGCTATTTGATTTCTCTTTGTTTTAATTTTATTTCTCTGTGTGTTATACTTTTAAATGTTTCAAAATATTTGAAAATTTACTTATTTGTGATTTTCAACAAATAATAATTTTGTGTCAGTTTCAAAAGTTTTAAATGAAGATAATAACAGAACACTCTCTATGCATGCTGTGAGTTTAAAATGTACAGATCATAGAAATTGCTCTTGATAATAAACACCAATTATTTTAGTTACATCACAGAAAAGAATTATATATTTTTGATCACATGTATACACATACACAGAGATAGATAGATAGATAGATAGATAGATAGATAGATAGATAGATAGATATTTACCAGTCTTATTTGCTGTAGTCTGTCTTTTTGAGTATCAAGGAAAAAGAAATAAGGGCTATGTGTGAGAACAGACAAGAATCTTAGAGATGACCTTAAAAATACTCATATGAAAAAATAATGAAATGGATAGTTTTTGGGATGGCTAATTTTATGAATGATCCAATATCAGGCAAAACACTAATATCTGGTATCTGTGAGGGTATCCGTCGTAGAGATAAGAATTTGGGCGTGTGGACTGAGTAACGCAATCCCTCTTAGATTAGAGGCATTTACATCTAACAGACCCGACGCACTCTACAGAGCATCTGCATAGAAAAAGCAAGAGATGGTCTGTCTCTCCGGAAACTCTAATCTCAGGAGCTTTGTTATTGAATTTGGAATAATGCTCTCATCCTTGTTATTCCACTTGTGTAATTGCTACCTAACAAATGACAGAAATAATTCTTGTTTTTGGAAATGAGTCAAATGGTGAATGATCAAGACAAAAATGTGACAAAAAGACTATGAGTAGAAAGATGTACTAAAGGTGTTTGGACAGGATAGCATGTCTGCATCTTGTACTATAAGTAACTACTATGAAGACAACAACATGCAATGTATTAATTATTGTGACTGTCCTAATAACCTGTTTTGAAACTTTCTCATTGCTATTTGTTTCTCAATAAAATTAATAAAAAATTGTTTTATGTGCTAAAAAAAATAAAATAAAAAAATTAGTGAAAAACAGCATTTAAATTCAAATAAAATGTCTAGAGGACCGAAAGAAGATTACTTTTGTATGATCATTAATTGGGAGACGGCAACTTGGTTTAAGAACTGCCTGACCAGTTAGTAAAGTTCTGAATGCGTCTGTGGATGATTGACACCTAAATCATCAAACTGAAGGGGACCAGGTAGGTGGCACTAACCAATAGGCTTGCAGCTTGGGTGGAATAAAAAGGGAACAAATAAAGCAGTGTTTCCTTCACTATTGCTTTTTCGAATCTGGTTTCTGGGTGTTCATTCTTCCAATGAAAACTTAAGCCAACAGCGCTCTCATCAGCTCCGAGGCCTTAGACTTTCAACTGTTTCCAGAACTTCTGTTCTCTTGTTCACAAACAGCCATTTTGCATGCTTCCACTTCTGGACCTTCCTACCTGGTGAATGAAAAACTCTAATAATAGATATCATTTCATTGTTACCTTGAAAATATAAAAGGTATGACTATGAAATAATTAAAATAATTATTACATTGCTAACTACAGTGCTATCTTAGTTTTTCTCCTTATGCATTTAGAAACTTATTTCCTAACACAATTTCTATATTTATTTAGGAAAAGTGATATTTTTTTTTTTTTAGAGAAAGGTTCATGAGCTTTTAATATTAGATCACAGATGCTTTTCTATTTTCAAAAACATTACATACTCTCCTACTTGTCAACTGATCCTTTCTCTTCTTCCTTTGCTAGTACATTTTTTCCATTGCTTCTTCTAAAACAGTTGTTAAATCATTGTCAATTCATATTTTTATATTAAAAATACTAATGAAATATAAATTACTTATACAGTCCACTAACTAATACTCCACAAGTTAGTGTAGAGTATTAATAGTCTACAATTTTCCTATATTTACTGTTATCCAACCCATCATCACCATAATCTCATTTTAGTACAATTTTAATGGTACTAAAAAAATCTTATAAACTCAGTAAGAGGGTCTCTTTCTCACTGTTTCTATGCCTATCAGGCTTTAAAAAACTCTAATCTATTTTCTATATCTACGGATTTGTCTACATTGGCCGTTTCCTGTAAGTGGTAGAATAAAATATGCACTTTCGCATTGGCCTTCTTCTATTTAGCTTCATCCTTCACGTTTCACCTGTGGTGTAGCATGCACCAGGACTTCATTGATATTGCTGTGTAAGGATGCACTGTGTGGTTGTAACGTCTTTTGCTTGTCCATTTGTCATTGATGGGCGGTAAGTTGTTTCTGTTTCTTTGGAAGGTGCGTTGAATGAGGTAACAAAAGTATGTACGGACATCTGTGTAGATGCCACTCTTTGCTCCTGGTTGTGTACACAGAATGGCATCGCTGGATCCGGTGGTCATTGTCTTCCACCTTTTGAAGAGCTGTGGGAAGGGAGAATGGGAAATCTCAAGTTGGGCTTGAGGTGGGACAGAACTAAGGTCAACCAGTAAGATTACAAGTATAATTACTCAGATAATATTGATTAACTCAGAATCAAAGTCCTGCACCACTTTACATTTCTGCCCACAATGTGAAAGATTGAAAAAATTCCCTAAATTCTTTCTACTTTTAGAGTCTGAAAATTTAATCCGGATGTTGTACATGTTAGATGTTGAGCTGTCTCCCTGACCTTTTGATTCTATTTAATGGTGCAGTTTGACTATGTTTGCCATTGGACTGGTTTACTTAATCCATTTACATTTTTTATTGATGTGGCTGGATCTATGTCCACTAATTTAAGTTGTCTTCTCTTTCATGTGTTTGTTCTTTTTCTTCTCCTCTACTTCCCTCTATTAATTACATGTATATTTTTCTAGTGTAATATTTTGTTTTCAAAGTGATTTATTATTATCATAATTTTGAGTTGTTTTTCTTTTTAAGCAGAACATATTTTGGGGGGAAAGAAAGCTTCGCTCAAGAGAGACAGAAGGGGTCCTTATTGGGTTACCAAGCACCCTGCCTCTTCTTGGGATTTTTATAGAGCAAATCCATTACATGAGATGAGCCCAAGAAAGGGAGAATGGGAAATCTCAAGGTGGGCATGAGGTGGGACAGAACTAAGGTCAACCAGTAAGATTACAAGTATTATTGCTCAGGTAATATTGATTAACTCAGAATCAAATGGGGAAGCTAGTCACGTAGCCAGGAGGCAGAAAGAGGGGCTTTTCCTACCCCAAGACAAAATATAAGACAAATGCATCCATATATTTTCTCAGGACGAACATTAGAGATTGATATTCTACATAGGTACCTGTGGAAGTGAGAAAGAGTCACTAACCCACACCCTTGTGAGTTATATTTCTTAACACTTCCTCTATAGTTTATAACAGTGGTGGTGATCCTATGGTACACTCTCCAAAGTGAATAAACAAAACCCTTTCTGTTGCCATGCAAGGCAAATCTCTCCAGCCAGGGTGTGGTAGATTATCATGATGCATAATGCATGCAACAGGAAAGATCATATTAACTGTGCAAAAAAGCTTGACAAATACAAACTTTCACCTTTCAATAAAAAGCTGTACAGTTGAAAGCTTTGTTATTGTGTTTTTCTTTGAAGACAGAAAACTTCACATGAATTGTTTTTCCTAAATTAAAATCTCAGTGTTCAGTTTTAATTAAAGTGTTGGCACTTGGCAATTGGTAAGTGGGTTTCGGGTTACCGTTTGAGCACTGGGTCTCTGAATTTCCCCATTGACAGGGCCAGTGAAATAACTCAGTGGACAAAGTACCCTCTTAGACAAGCACAGGGATGGGAGTTCGATCCCCGGCACCACATGCTTCACGGGCCCTGCCCCCAGCTACGCTGAGCCGGCCACTGAGACTGGGTGAGGTGGCACGTGCCTGTAATCCCAGCATTGGGGAGGCTGAAAACAGGAGGATCACTATAAGTCTGAGCTGCATAGTGAGCCCTTTTACCAAGTACAAAATAAATAAATAGATATGGAATAAAAATTCCTTATCACCAGCTTGTAATCCTTCTGAGCCACTTTATATTTACATTTATGTTGTCAACATCAGTGCAAAGAAGTCATGTATCCGAATGGTTATCTCATATATCTCGGCACTACTTCTGAAGTAGGCTATTGGATATGGCACGCTTCAACCTATGGCTGATCGCGAACATCAAAAGGACCATGAATGGTAAATTCAAATTACCATGGATAGAATCAATTCATGCCATCAAGCCATGATAGTACAACTAACGGCACTTACAGCAGAGCTCTCTAGAACCATCTCACAAAGTGGCAAGAGTAATGGATAAATATGTTTGAAGCTAGAGATATATTTTGAGGGGAATTAATGATATCATATCTTTTATTGTAACATATATTTAATTCAAATATTGACTGTATCTTTTCATAAAATTTCATGCAAACCCAATAATAGAATAATGCACATACAGTACTATAGTGTTTTACTTTTTTGAACAATTAAGGTGTGAAAGCAATATTTTTTTTTACTAATCTTTTTCTGTTGGTTTCCCTCACATTATTGGTACTCCCAAAAGATATACTGATGGATTTTGTAAACTTTTACATTTATCTGAAGCTCTGTTTATTTTTACCTTTTTTTTTAAAATCTCTTTTGCAGCATCTATAATTGCTACCAATTTAGCTGCATGTTTGCTGATTCTTTTCTAACAGCTCAAATCTGTTGGTAGTGAGTTTAAGAATTTTACCTCTTAACTCCAGAAGTTTTATTTGTTCTGTTGAATAATGTATATCTTTTTATTGATTTCTTTTGTGTTTAGCTTCTGTCTCCATAAGGTTTTTTTTTCTTTAAATGTAGTTTCCTTTAGTACTCCAAATATATTTATAATAGTTATATTTTTATATGTTTTTATTAGTGTACATTCACAGTATACAATGATTACGTTCATTGTGCAGAGCTCAGGGACCACTCTGTTCTTCTTGGAGCTTTGAGCTGACTTGCATCACTGCTGTATCTGTACAGGGGAAGGGACGGATCACAGCCCACTGCTCTTGAAAGTGCATGAATAGGACAATGGCCTGGGGTGGTAGTTTACGGTCTTCTTCGCTCATCTCTCCCAGTTTGAAATCTCTTCCCTCAAGGGAACTTGTGCAAGGATGATGAGATCTCCACATTCTTTGCCTGCTACACTTGAATGAGTTGAAGAAAAGACATTGCAGATTCTCAGGCTCCCTGTTTGAATATGTTTTCTGCTACCGAGAGCTAAGAACCGTGATCAGTGCTGGGGGCGTGCCTGCTCCAGGAGCCAACACAATGTGATCCTTCTTTGAGATGAGAGGGACTGAGCAGCTGTGCCTGTTACTGCACATCCTGGCTATTGCATAATGCTGACGCGAGAGGATTAGGGTAGGTCACGGCTCATCCATGGAACAGGAGGTGAATTCCATGGAACAAATATTTTGTTCATTATTGTATTCTCTTAGGGACAAGTCTAGTTGTTTAATCTGACAATTTCAAGTTTATTGTCTTTTGATGTTCAGTTTACAGGTTAAAATATAGAACCACATATCTCTTTGAGCATTGGCAGTGCTCAGCAGTGTTTGTATTTTGAGTCTTCCAATTAATTTACCGAGGTCTTTAAACACTATATTTGTGCAATTGAATTTTCTTTTTATTCCTTTTGTTTTTTTATGTTTTTATTAATATATGTTCACAATTCATGCAGTTTGCAACCATCCTGGAGACTGGTTACATGTACATACCACAGCTGGATTCTTTTCTTCAATCCCCTTCCATTTCTTCCTTCTCCTTCCACCAGTTCCCTTATTCCATTTTTCATTCTTGTTGACGTTATTAATCTTAGCTCATTTTGTGCCATACAATGTTTACAATAAGTAAAGTTATTAGGTTACTGTACATAGCATTATCTTGATTCTACTTATTTATATATATTTCAAAAAAGATTTGAATGTTCACCAGTCATTTTGATCAGTTGTGGAGAAGGTCTACAACACCCGGCACTCTTAGAGTACCTTTCCAGCATCTCTATTCTCTGACGTTCTGTCTCACTGCACACATCTTCTCTACTTATGTCAATGTTTACAGAGTCAACTGTGCCAGTACAATGGCCCCCTCTTATTTGGGGTTTTACGATTTGTAATTTTGGTTACTTGCTGTTATCTACAATCTGATCTGAAACTATTGCGGAAAACTCTAGACATAAGTATTGTTTGGTTTGGCTTTATACATCACCCTGTGTAGTTAAGAAAATTTATCTTTTCCCACACAGCTGATGAATTATCCTCTGTTCTGCATACACATTGTGTGCACTCCTCACTCGCTACCTGTGAGCCACTTCAGTTATCAGCACCATTGCTCGTGCACAAGTAGCCCTTGTTTTACGTAATTACTATCCCCAGTCACAAAATGGTAATACCAGAGAGCACCAGGGCATGACACGGAGGGACAGGCTGCATTTGGCATTCTATGGCACAGACATCATGTACATGAGATTCAGTACGATTGCCAGCCACTGGTTGCTTGGCAATTCATCTCCTGTAGATAAGACAGGACTGCTGAGTCTATATTTGTTTGCTTCTAATAGAATTGTTCTGCTTAGCTTGCTTATTATTACAGCAAGCAGGAGAGACATTGAGGCGCCTGGTTTATCTTAGGATCAGGGAGCGTGGGAACTTAATTTTATATATGAATAATTACCAGTGAGTGGACCTCTGCTGAGGAATTTTATTTTGAAGTCCTATCAATATCAAAAGTTGGTGAAATCTTGCTCAAAAGTGTTAACAATCCAGCAAGCTTGATAGAGCACATCTGTAATCTCAGTACTCTGTTAGGCTGAGGCAGGAGGATCACAGGTTTGAGCAGAGTCTGGGCAACGTAGTGACTGAACAGAATTTGCCTGAAAATAAAACAATAAAAAGGGCTTGAGACCTAGCTGAGTTCAAAGATCCTGAGTTTAATCCCCAATGTTATAAAATAAAATAAAATATCAAAATTTTCTTATTTTAAGGCTCCTAATAAAAGGAGTAATGCTATATGATTATTTTTCTCTTTTTAGAAAATCCGGAGCAAGGTATTGTTATCTAAGATCTCTCCTTAGAGCTAGTTGATAGTTAACATTTTTAAAAGGCATGATTAAAAGAACTGACATGAAAATGGTGATGATTTCATTGCTTTGTTCAAAAGAAGTTTAAGCGAATACTTTGAATATACAGTGAAAGTGAATATAAAGTCTCTCTGTTCTGGGTTTCTGCCCTACAAGGAATTATATTTTCTTTAATAGAAAAGATTCTCAGTGTGTCTTATGACATTCACAAATGGCAGGGAACAATTTCATGCAAAGTGTCCAGAACATTTAAACACATACTTGTACTCTTCAGCACAGGCCAATCTGAGCTGAGAATTACATTTTAGAATCTCATTGAAATACCAAATTTTGGTAGAACATTGGTGAAGAATAG
Source organism: Ctenomys sociabilis (assembly GCA_004027165.1). Taxonomy (NCBI): domain Eukaryota; kingdom Metazoa; phylum Chordata; class Mammalia; order Rodentia; family Ctenomyidae; genus Ctenomys; species Ctenomys sociabilis. The sequence goes on from PVKA01018771.1 coordinate 26,383, forward strand.
GGATGGCTCATTAAGTTAACCACCGAGCTCATTGCTAAATTATCTTTTTTTTCCTGATGGACAAGAAATCATCACAGATTTGAATTTGCAGTCTATGTGTTTCAGGAAAATCAGGGACTGTTTTGTTTACCTTAAGAGCAAATCAAGAAATAAGGACTATCAAGAGTTAAAGAATGCATGAGATTATTACTTCGTGTGTAATAGCACAGACTAATGAAGCAATAGTCAATGAAAGAAAGCAGTCAGAAGCCCTGGTGATAGTAACTTTAGGGAAGTCAGCCAACACACTGTGATGAGACTTTTAAAACGCAAAGAACAAGCCTAACTTTGGGGAGGTAGCATTCGTACCAAGCCTATAATGAAGAAAAGTCAAAGTATTACACAAGAAGCCAAGTTGAAGAGATGACTTATAAGTGATGAGAAGAGGATTCAATGTCCAGACATCAGTTTATGCTTATGCTTTTTGCTTCCTTCAGTCTTTCTCCAAATGACAACTTTCCTTAAGTGCTTAAAGGTCATTGCTAATGTCCAGTGACAATATTTATGGTACTAGCTTGACAGGTAGTTACATTTCATAGAAAAGCGCCCCAGGACTGAAGTCATCTATCACAGTCCATATTTTCAGTAGCTCATACCTCAGGAAAATCCCAACTGTGGGAAGATTCAGAGTGAAAGTGGCAGCTTCCAGAAGTGCAGACTCAGGACCTGGGAAGAAAATGATCAGTATCTGTGTAGTTAGTCCTACATTGCCAAACATCTTAAGTAACAATAAACATCCAAATCTCCTTTCAAAGACGGAGGCTTTTTCTTCCTATTATTCAGAAGAAAAGACATCGCTAACAAGAGCCTGTTCTTTTAAATACAATCTCAGTTCTTGGAAGGCAGCATGTCTGAAATCACTGCTATGGCAAATATTAAGCTCATCTGACTGAAAAGCAAAGGCACAGCTGCGTCCCTAGGGTGCATTGTCAGAGTTTTTTGATTTTCAAAGAACCAACAGAGCTAAGATGCATGTAACCCTTTTGTTACAGCTCATCTCGTAGCTCAGGCCCTCCACACAGCTCCTCTCTCCTGCTAGGCAATGAGAATGGTCCCTAGCTTTACAAAGTGAAGATACAAACCCTTTTACCTTCATGTCCTGATTGCTTGAGCTCACAGGAGAATTCTTCTAAGGAGGTTAAAATGCAGTGATCTCCTTCAGAGTCAGGGTGCAGGATTCAAACCCAGCCTCCTGCAGGGAAGACAAAGGGCGGAAAGCAGAATAGACAGTATGACAAAGTGACACAACCCGTGAAACAAATACTCCTGCTGAACACTGAGAATAGCTATGTCTATTTTCAGTACAGGGCTCTGTGCTTCCCATACAGTATTTCATTAGATGTTTAAAATGAGCCAGTGAGGAATGCAGGTGTTAGTGTCTCAGGAAAAAGTATTCAACGTTCTTCTGTGCTTCTATTTCAACCCTTTCTTCAGCTCTTCCCTAAAGGAGTTGAGATGAAAGTCAGGTCACCCCAGCTGAAGCAGGAAGTGGTCATACCTGAACTCGTCTAATTTGGGGTTTCAGACTCCTCATCTGATGCTTGAGGATCTGCACACCTACAACAGCAGCTGGTAGAATGCTCTCTGCTCACTCTCATTTCATCAGCAGGGCTCTGACAGAGGCAAGACTGCGTTCCAGGCTGAGAAAGTACGATCTTGTTTTTGATTCCTCTCCCGCAGTCACAAGGAACGATAGCTTTAATTTTTTTTAAATTTTTTCCACCCTTGAAATGTGGAATTGAAATGGAATTCAGATTGAAGGGTAGATGAGAATGAAACAGGTCTTATTTGCTTTGATTTGATGTCAGAAAGGAGCAGTGATTTGCACTTTGCATCCCAGGCATCAGTACTGGAGTTTGGGCTTGAAAAACTCCAAGGAGCTCCATGCTGGCTTCAAGTGTTTGTGCCTGCTTGCGCGTAGCACTGGGCTAGAGGCTCTGGACAGATATCACCAAGCCATCTTGGAGGCCCACAGCTCACACAAGTGCTGTACTATTCCCATTAGAGTCTCAGATGAAGGCAGGAAGTTTAATTTATTCAAGCTAACAGAGTGCTACTGCATGGCAGAGGCTGACATTGAGCTCAGGACCATCACATTGCAAAGTCTCCATGCATAATCACCACTCCAAAACTAAATCCGTGTTGCTTGGGCTGGCCAAATAGCTCAGTGGATTGAAACGCCTGCTTAGGCAGATGCAGTAGGGTTCAATCCCCAGCGTGCTGTGCCGCCCCACCCCCACCCCAGGGGACCCTCTGAGAATGCAATTGAGACTGGGCATGGTGGCATGTGCCTGTAATCCCAGACCTTGGGTGGATCACTGCAAGTCCGAGATACATAGTGAGACCCTGTAGACCTTACTAAAGCATAAAAAAATAAAATAAAACCATGTTACAAAGTGAAATTGCAACTGAGATCGTGCACAGACACCAAGTAAATGGGACAGTTGCTGGTATTAGAAAATTAAGAAAAGTGTCTCCTGCAGTAGGTAATGTGTCATTAAGAAGATCCTAATCCATAATGAAATGCAAATACTGAAAAACAGAAAAAAACGAATTCTACACAGAAACACGAAAGTGGAGCATTGACACGGTTTTATATGGTATGCTTTCTGCAGGCCGTCTGCAACCTGACATGCTTATGTTGGTTCTGAGAGAAGGTAATCCACAAAGCATGGGGCAAATGTAATCAAGTTTGGAATGCCATTCTCATCTCTTCTGTAAGTACCTGCTATGGTTTGTGGGTATTTGGCCCCTCAAAGCCTCATGCAGTCATTGAAGCACAGTTCTACAGTTTGTGATTAATTCATGATCCAAGGCTGGGATTATGAGTCTGAATACAGTTGGGGTTAGTGGTGTGAGTGCTACACCCAGCCTGGGGCAAATAGCCTGAATGCAGCTTAAAGGAGACAGACTTGCTCTCTGTAGCCGTTGTTACCACTGCTCCTTCATTCGCTCTCTGCTCTTTGCCACCACCGCGAAAGGGCGCTCTCTTCCAAGTGCCCCTCTGCCTTGGAGTCAGCTGAGTGTGGACTGAAACTTCCAGTAACTGTGAGCTAAATAAACCTTTCCTTCCCTTCATTTTGAGTGTCCCAGTTATGGGAGAAGACTAACTGAGATAGTATCCTTTTCCCTCAACAGTTCCACCATGACATTACCTGTGTGTGATATGCTTTGGGTTCTTAATGTCGCATTTCATATTATTTCTCCAGCTTTTTCCACCAAGAAAGAAAAGAGGAAAAAAATAGAAAAGAGGAAAAATGAAAAGGAACAACAACAAAAAAAGCATGGCCTGTCAAATAAAAGGCAAAACATAAAATAATACATTAGAATTTTCAAAATTTGATTACTGTATTTGATGCACCAGAATGGATGTTACAGTTATGGGATATTTATGTGCATCAAAACTAAAGTCACCATTTTTTAAAATTTATGAGTCTGTGCTTTTATTTGCTGAACATTTTATTTTTAAATAAAGATGTTATTAAGTTAAGGGAAAGGCTTAAATGAAATGAGTCTTCAGAAGTTTCACAATTACGTATTAATGTGAAGACATTGTAGAAAATAATGGGCTTTGGGAGATAACTCGGCATTAATTGCCTACCAGGCAAGCTCAAGGGCCAGGGTCCTATCCCCAGCACTGCATGCCATTCCTGCCCCAGTGCCCGGGGTGCACCCTGCCAGCCAGGGAAGCCGGATGTAGTGGCACTGTATTCCCACCCCTGGGGAGGCTAAAACAGGAGGATCATCAGAGTCTGAACTCTGTAGTGAGACCCTCTACCAAATAAATAAAAATTAAAAGAATATTTAAAAGTAAATAATGTATAGTATGTGGATTTTACATTTGATAAAAATTTGCTAGAACTCTTGAATATTATTTTAAGGTAGATCTTTAGAATATAGGTTTTTTTTTTTATTTTTACACAAATGTGAAATACCAGAAGTCTTCCCTAGTACTCATTTGCTGAAGATTTATATAGCTTTTCTGTTCAACATTTCTTTGTTATGTTTCTTACATAATAAAAGTTAACGTATTGTAATCACTAATACCATTAGGAAATAAATGAAAAGGCAGAGATTCTTATATGATAGCAAAGAATGCAAAACTTAAAGTGTACATGCACAGCTGGAGGTTTTGTCTTATGAATAATTTATTCATCAAAAATTTTATTAAAACTTTACATTAAGGCTAGTTTGCTACTCATAGTGCTTCATGCCCATGAGAAACATTTTTCTTCTCCAGGAAATCTTATTTATCTTAGAGAAGAACCTGATACTAAGGCTGATGATAATAATAGATTAAATTATATTTTAGGAGCAAATGAACAGATTCAAGTTTTCGTGTAGCGCTGAGTTTGCATTGTGTGTTTCTTTGTTGAAGATGGATCTGTGTAGATGTGTGACTTCCGTCTTTAAATGGGAATGCAGAGCTCCTAAATACAGCAGTTGAGATTGTGTTTGATGTACTCACATTGGAAGTGGATAAAAAATTAGTAGATGACCATATATGCAATCTTAATAATGTGTTTAATTTCATTAGTATATGGTTGTAATATGAAATCAAAATATTCTCGGGAAGCGAGACAGCTCAGTGGACTAAGCACTTGCTTAGGTAAGCGCAGGACTGGGGTCCCATCCCAGGTACTGCAGGCAGTACCTGCCCTGTCCCTGGGCGTGCTGAGTGGGCCACCAATGGGACGAGGTGGTACCCGCCTGTCATCCCACCACTGGGGAGGCTGAAAACAGGAGGACCACTACGAGCCCAAGCTGCATACTGAGAGCCTGCACCAAATACATTAAAATAAATAAGTAAATAAATAAATTCTTCCGCTTGATCCTCTTCACCTCCTAGTTCCCTTGTTTCCTTTCCCTTTTCTTCATCCCTCTATGGCCTTCCCGTCTCAACAAAGGTTGTTTCCCTGCTCCCTATTTTGTGATTTATAATTTTTCTCTTTAAATTTTCATATGTTAGGCTTCTCATGTAAGAAGAATCACTGGTGTCTCATTTGTTTCGCTTTGCTTTGTGGTTGCAAGGTATGCTCATTTTCTGAGAATGACTCAGACCCACACCTGTTTAGGGAAGACTAGTACTATATTGTATATTACAATCCACATTTTATTTATCCATTTGTCTGCTGTTGGCCAGATAGGCCACTTCTAACATTTAAACCATGAACTGTGGTGGTATAAACATGGCTGTGGTGGATCACTGCAAATGGCATCTTTAACTCTTTCAGGGAGATACTCAGAAGAGCAAAGCAGGGTCAGATGGAAATTCTATTTTTAGTTTCTTGAAGCATCTCTATGCTGATTTCTATAGTGGGTTCGTTTAGCTTTTAATCTCAGATGTATTTCGAAGAAGTTAGATTTGGATTTGTTCTTTAAGGCAGAGGCATTTTCTTTTTTAGACAAAGCCTTTCCAAGGAATTAAATTATATATAAAATCTATTAAAAATCATAATGTTGGGTAAAAAATATATTCAAGATTCCAGACATCTCAGAGACTCCTGATGGTACTGGAGTATAAAGGGGGCCGCGATGCCCTAAGTGTGCCTGAAAACAGTGTAACAACATTTGTTTTTATAGTTCATGTAAGGTGCATATAAAACTTGAAAAGTAACTTCCTGAAACAAAGGAAGTGAAAAGGCAGGAAACAATCATAGTGGGTTCCACCAATAGAAAAGTATGTTCTGAAAATCTATTTGGATCCCATATCATCATGTTAAGAGAAAATATGCATAGTAATCTTTGATTCTGGAAATTTTTAGTCATTGACTCAAGGAACACTCTTTAACATCATCTGCTAAAAATTATTACTATGAGAAGAACTGTGGTTCAGTAATGACACATTCCTAATTTTGAAAGGTGATAACAATTTAAGAGTTGGTCTTTGTTTGGAAATAACATCCCAGTATTGGGGCTTGGAAAATATTGTGTTCATATTTTGTGAGATATGTTGTGAATTAAGGATATATTGAAAATCAGTGGGAAAAAAGGCTGTAGATGGAAGTTTTAATCTATCAATTTTGGTCTAATATATCTCTTCAATACTAGTTTTTTTTTGTTTTTCAGTGCCAGGGATTGAACTCAGGACCTTGCACTTACCATGCAAGTTGGTTGTTCTACTGAGCTATCTCTCTGGGCCCTCATAAGTTTTAACCACAAGAGAAAATAACTGAAAGGAATGTAGTTGTACATACAATACATAATGTAAATATATTATAAAATTACCTTAATATAACTATATAATAGTATATAAATACTATATATAAAATATATAATATACTAAAGTAAAAGTGGAACCATAAAAATATTCTCAATATGAGCCTAGTGTTTCTAAATAATAGTATTGATGCTATTATTGTTTTGATGTAGGCAAGAGAGGTAAACATTTATGTTCATGTTTTGAGAGTCATTCATTTTTATGCAAGATAACAGAAGTACAAATACAAAATCAAAGAAATTGTTAAGCTTATCTTAAATTGGAAGATGAAATGCTTACTAATTTTTCTTCATTCTAAAAATATGTATTTTTTTCTTAGTCTCTATATTGATAAAACTTAGAATAAAAATCATCATCAGTCCAAATGAACATCCCCAAACTAGGTTATGGATTATAAACATGATTTCTTAACAAAATAAATCAGTGTGCTTTGAAGAACAAAGTGATTTTGGGCTGGGGTAGTGAGCAAGACAGATATGAGTCATGTGTTCTATCAAAAAGCAAGAAAACTATTCATAAAACAACGTCACTTGTTTTATTGGAAAAGAGTCTCTCTGAAGCCACCATCAGGGATCAAAGCTGGGCCACTTAGTGCCTGATGACATTAACTGATGGCACAAATGTGTGCAAATTTATTTATTTATTTATTTATTTATTTATATTTTTATTTTTTTGGCCGAACCGGGGATTGAACTCAGGCCCTTGCACTTGCCAGGGAAGCACTTGTTCCACTAAGCCATCTCCCCGGCCCTCCTGTGTGCAAATTTATAAGTCTATGACACAATGAAACAAAACCACAAAAGTTACTGATAATCTTTGAAGACTGCAAATTTTTTTAAAAGTAATTAAAAGGGAAATAAAATATATACTTGCTTTTTTGTTATAAATTATATGCTAAATAATAATGACTAAATAATTGATGAGGAAAAATTCCTCTATAAAAATTCTGGTCTTTAAATGAAGAGGGTATCATGTGGTGAGAAAAACTATAATTTTTCAAACTCTGATACAATAAGGAATCTAAGTAATAATTTGTGTTTGGGTTCTGATTCCAACACGAAATATTCATGATGGCTTTGTTTTGTATGAGGCTGATATAGTCATGGCCAATCTTACCATAACTAATGGGATATATAAGAAATGTATAGCAACATCAATAGCATAATATTACCATGGAATTTGAACTGAGCTAGTCTTCTAGTTTTAAAGAAAAATAACTGATAGATGAACTTGTTAAAGATACAACATGGATGCAATCTATCAAGTCAATAATATAATATATTCAGTTTGTCAAACCCATTTCATTAAAGTGGAAAGAACTGTTACCTAAGAGAAATAGGTTTCCAGGAGAATTACCTGAGAAAAAATACCAGTAGTATAGTGTAAGATATGGTACTGTCTCTCTTTTAAAAATACTGATTTAAAAATATTTTCAAGGCAAATGGGAAATTTGATAATGAATTAGACATTGGATAATATTAAGAAAATATTTGTTGTTTAGTTAGACTTTGTCTCCAACTTCCTGAATTACTACATATAAATAAACAGACCAACTTAAATAACAGATGCTTTTTTTCTTGTAGTTCTGGAGGCCAAAGTCTAAGATCAGAAAACTAGCATGCAAAGTTGGGCTCTAGCCCAGGTCTCCTTCGTTTTTGATATGGAGATAGATGAATTCTCATTGTGTGGTCAGTGGTATTCCCTCAGGGTATGTGTAGAAGAGGAGAGAACTTTCCTCTCTCTTCTTAGAAAAACACTGAACTCACCATAAGGGTCCACTCCTCACAACTTCATTTAATCCAAATTAATGAAGCCCTCATCATCAAATACTTTCACCTTAAAAGTTGAAGTTTCAACCTATGAATTTGGAGGTGCCACAAGCACGCAGTCTACAATGTTTTTAGACATTGTAATAGCTACTTTTGATAGATAAGTAAGCTGAAATGTTTTCAAAGAAATATTTTACATTTTCTTATATTCAATATATGAAATAGGCAGAAATACACAAGAAACAGAAAACATAAGGGTAGGCTGGGGAGATAGCTCAGCAGTCTAACTTGCACCTGCCTGGCAAGTTCAAGGAGCTGCGTTCAAACACCAGTACTGCTTGCTGAGCCAGCCTTGAATCCACATGTGGCGGTGTGCACCCCTATGACCCCATCACTGAGGTAGCTGAGACAGGATCACTGTGAGTCTGAGCAGTGTAGTGAGACCATGTATCCAATAAATAAAAAATTACATTTAAAAAAATTGTTCAAAGAAAGAAAACATAAAGGTTAAGTAACATATGACTAACATGTACTTCTGCAAACAAAAGTCATACATTCCTTTTCATAGTTCACATAAATATTTTGCTGAAATTATTCTCACCAATTATCTACTTCTTAAGTACTAAATAATAAAAATAGTTTTCTGTGCATAAGCACGAGTACAAAATTAATAATAATGAGAAAAATGATATCAAAGTTGTCTAAACGGTACATGGGTCAATGAAAAAAGAAAAATGTGACCTATACATATTAAGTTAAAATATAATACGTGTTGTTTTAGTTCTGTTTTTTGAACAAAATACTAGTTAGATCATTACCTTGTAAAAACATATGGGTGTCATAATATTTATAATGGACAACTCTTGTTTACATGTTATAGAACTTAAAAAATTATAATCCAACATTAAGTTCAAGAGAAAACTAAAAATAGTAATGGAAAACATTCTGAATTAGAGAGAATACACAGCAGATTTACACCTTCAAAATACATGTTTTAGAATGTATTGTACTCTGTCCTTTTAATTTTATTGATTTGGGGAAAACTTTCCTCTGCCACTGATTTAAAATTTATTAATACCATTACTATTCAGTCTTGGGAAATAAAAGATCTTTACTAATACAGAGTTTTACAAGAAAGAACCACTACGGAAGAGAATGTGGGTGCCTTTTCTTTCCTGCATTGTGGACCTCTTTTCCCTCTTGCAGTGGAATATATGAAACAAAATGTTCATGCTTGGCTGGTACCATTATAAAGCATCTCTGTACCCTGTGGAACTGGCAGGTCTATTAACTTCATTATGTTCACATGCAAATTCCCTTGCTGGGCTTTTTGATTGCTTCACTATGCAAACACATCTATTTCTCCAAAACTATGAGCACTCTGTATCCGCCTTCGTTCTCCAATCGTCTCCCAGTGATTTTCTTAGACAAGAGGATAAATGGTGCCAATCCAGCCATAGTTACTACAGCGATGGCTATGTTCAGTACAACACTCTGTTCCGTTGAGTTTGAGAGCGTTCCTTCTCTGACAATGTGTTCTGTTCTTCGAGATTTAATTGCCAAGTCTTATATGATGAATTCTCGAATTTGTGACACACACTTTTCCAACATAGTCTCCAAACTGCATGGGATTAGACAACTCAGTAAAATCAATCTCTGGTTTTAATCAGTGAAGCAATTCAGGCTCACAACTTCACTCTCAGAGTGAGTTTGAATAGCAGTAAAGTACAGCTTGCTCCCAAGCAGATCCACATGCCTGAATTCATTCTCTGGCAAGTCACCACTGTTACAGGTTAATTTTGATTCCAGCTGTCCATCTCTTTTTATGTAGACGTGTTGAAACACTTAACATAGTCAAACACAATCTTTGTAATCATGGAATGTAAAACCATTAACATTAAGTTCAAATTCATCAAAACTCTATGAGGTAGGTAAAGCTAGATTAACCTTTACAGACAAGAATAAACTTCTGCTTTTTAATGTATAATACTTACTTATGTATTGCATACAGGGCCATGTAGTTCAGACTCATAGTGATCCTCCTGTCTCAGCCTCCCCAGCACTGGGATTACAGGAGTGCACCACAGTGCCCAGCTTTAGAGCGCTCACAGCATGTGGTACTGGGACTCGATCTCATGTCCTTGTGATTACCAGGCAGATGCTTAGACCACTGAGCTATCTCCCCAACAATTAACTTTTGCCTTTGAATCAAGGGTTTTAATCCCTAATTCATACTACTTAAACAATTATGGAAGGCTTTCTAGCAGCATTTTCTTTCTATAGTCCAAGGGTAAGGATCTAATATCTTTGGTTTAATTTTAAAAATCTAGAAACCAGAGACTATATATCTGGAAATACCTTGTTTTAGTATCTATAGAAAAAATTATACAGAAATAGCACTTTAATATTTTAGTTAATAGAGAAGAATTTTCCATTGAAAACATTTATTTAAGTTTTTAATTTATTTAAAATTTATTTATTTAATTCAATGTTTAAACTCTGACTGGAGAAATATAAATTATTTGTGGAAAGAAAGAAAAATGAAAGTCATGACAGAGTGCTTAACGCTAAATATTCAATAAAATACAAAAACCTTAAAAACTTTAGTGGCTTAGAACAAAACTTGGAATATTTTCCAGGAAAACATATGCTCCAGAAATATAGCTGGACATGATCAACTACACAAATGCCAGAGCTCATAAGGAAAGGATGGAGAAGTTCTAGAACTGCAGGGCCTGGGGAGATAGCTCTGTAGAACAAGCACTTGCCTGGCAAGTGCAGGGTCCTGAGTTCCATTTCCGGTACCTCAAAGAAAAAAAAAAAAAGGTCCAGAACTGTAAATTCGATGGTTTCTGCTCACCTCCTAAGGAGAAATTTTTGGTGGACGAGTGCTATAGGAGGAAAGATTCAACTCCAAAGTAGAAATTATCAAAGGATCAAAGGATCAAACATTGACTCCTTAGTGGCATAAAAGAAAGTAAATTATATTTAAGTACAATCTAGTGAACACATTGTACATGACATAAAACAGTAAGGGCAAATAAAGGAAAATGGCAGATAACTTTTGAAAAAAAAATTCAATGACGACAGCATTCTTTGCGTAGCAATAGATTCTAAAAATGAATGTTATTTCAAGTTTTGAATTCCAACAAGTAATAATTTTCACCTTAGAATTGCATACACATTTAAAATGTCATTCAGCGAAAATACTTAAAGATAGTCTGAGGACATACCCAAATGGGAGATCAGTATTCTCAAATTTTCTCTAAACAAATTTGGTAAACAAAACAGTTAAGATAAACTGATAGAGAAAAGTAGAAGGAAGGAAGGAAGGAAGGAAGGAAGCAAAGAAAGAAAGAAAAAAAGAAATGGAAAAAATATATATCTTAACTATATATACATATATATAGTTAGGATAGTTATGCAACTAGTTTCTGTTCATTGAAAGGACAGGTTTATACTAATATTTTCTGGACAATATTCATACCTATATATTGTATCTGGAATAACTGGGATGGAGATAACAATATGCAATGTATTAATTATTGTTAGCCTTCTATTAGCCTGATTTGAGACTCTGTTTTGTTTTATTTCTATTGGTTTCTTTTTCTCTGAAAAAAAAGAGGAGGGAACTTGAAAATTGGGAGTGCAAGAACAAAGACAAGGAAAAATTAATTTCACATTTTTAGTTGTGTGACTTTGAAATGATATATGGATATGCATAAAATGCAATGTGTATTCTGGCTTTTGTTTTAAAATTCATATGAATCTACTCATGCTATCTTTGTAAATATGAAATATGCTTCTTTTCTCTCAACATTAGCTTTTCATCGGTTTTTCTCTGTAAAGTAAGAAACACAAATGCAATTCTGAAGTGACACATAAGGAATGCCACCTCAGAGAACGTAGCAAGATCAGCTGGGCAAAATGACTAACTTTTAAAATATTAAAATCTAGCTAATGTACCCATGTACAAGTTTTGTCATTTTAGCACAAACTCATTTTAAAATAAAAAGAGAATGCAAGTTTGATTGCTTTGAAGAAGGTTTGCTAAGGCACTGATACTGCAGGGCAACTGTGAGTCATGCCTTGCTGCCACTGTAGCAAGACTCTTCCTGATGCACATGTGAAGACATTCCATAGCAGTTGAGCCTGGGTAAATTTTGGAAACTTCAAAAATAGCAAAACAAAGACGAAAAAGAATAGCAGACTCCAGCCCATCTAAAACAAGTCCAAAAACCCAAGTCGTAGAAGAATTTGAAAATCACACTCCTGAAATTTCTGATATGATAACAGTTGAAGTAATGAAAGAACTGCATCAGGCTATAGTATAAATCAGATCAGAAATAATCTCTCAGATAAAAAAAGAAATGACAACAATCATGAAAGAATTGCTCAGCACATCTGAAGAAGAAATTGATTTTTTTTTTTTTTTCAGTACCAGGGATTGAACTTAGGAACTTTCACTTGCCAGGCAAGCACTTATTCCACCAGGCTATCTCCCCAGCTTCAAAGACAGTGATTTTAAAAAGATGAAAATATGAAAATGATGGAAGCCTTGAGTGAACAATACAGGACAGAATTAGAATGCATGAAACATAATCAGATAACCAGGATATAATGAATTCCACTGAAAGATAACAAAAACGCTTGTAAACAACTGATGATAAAGTTTCAGACTTTGAAGTTATCATTATAGCTAGTGAACTTGAAATGCACAATTTCTTAATTTCCGTTTAAAAATAGCAAGGAATGGGGAAACAATTCAGCAGACACAAAATCATTCAAAGAAAAATAATATGAGATGTATGAGTGTCAATGAAACAGAAGGAGTGAGCACAAATGACATAAAAATAATATTTGCAGGTTATAGCAGAAAATTTCACAAGCATGGGGAAAAAATCTGTCATACAGATGAATAAATCATATAACAGTCCAGTTAGCCATATCTAAAATAAATGTACACCCAGATAAATAATCATGATCCCAGAAATTAATCCAAAGAACAGAGTATTAAAAGTTATTAGAGAAAAGAAAAAGATCATCTATAATAAAAAAAAAGATAAGATACGCAAACAGCTACACTCTCTTAATTTACTGATAAGAGACATACGGTATAATATGTCTGTAAGTATAATATCATGTATGCACCTTCTATGATACCAAAACATTATGAAAACAGTTTGAAACGTATTAATTTATCAAATCCATCTTGTCAAGGTATCTTAAAACTGTCTCACTGATATTTGTACTTCAATAAAACAAAAATAAAAATAAATAAATAAAAAAAATAAAAACAATCCCTAAAAAAAAGAAAAAAAAACTGAATCACAACAAATTTCTTGACACAAACCATCAAGATGAGGCGAGCTATGAATAAAGTATGTCAGATCCTGAAAAACCAGTTTCCAACTAAGACTGTTATACACTGTAAATCCATCAAATTTACTGGAGAGATATTTCCAGGGCAAAGAACAACAGAAGAAATTCGTGACCACCAAAGCAACTCTATTAAGAATGCTAGAAAGAAGTAGAAATGATCGCAACTTCAAGAACAATACAGAATGTAACCATCAAGCAGAATAAGCAATTAAATGAGGAGACATTTAGGGAACTGATAGCAGGAAAATAACATGACAAAGATAAGCCAATATATATGAGTCATAATCATCAATGAAAATGGCCTTAGTTTACCAATGAAAATAAGCAGACTGGCAGTGTGGAACAAGAAACAAAATACAATATGATATATACAAGAAATGCATTTAACTCAAAAGGCATTCATTGACTGAAAGTTGAAGGATGGAAAATAATACTCCATGTGACAGAATGCAGAAAAAGAAAACAGTGGCAGCTATTCTTGCTGTTGACAATGTAAACTTCACACCAAGTGTGGTTAAAACAGATGAAGATTACTATATACTTGTTAGGGGAAAACTGCAGGACAAAGCGACAACAATTACAAATATATATACACCCATTGTAGGAGCACTGAACTATATAAGACAAATTTTAATAGACATGAAATATCAAATAAGCAACAACACAATTGTAGTGGAGGACTTTAACACCCCATTGTTACAGAGGGATAGATCAACTATACAAAAAATCAGTAAAGAAATAATCAAGCAAAAATAGTACAAAAAAATAACCAAACTTCTGAAGAAACAAACTCAGAAGACCACTATAGATTTTCCCACTCAGTCACATCAGAATGCACATTCTTGTCAACTGCAAATGGGATATTCTTCAAAATAGAACATATATTAGCAAATAGAACATGCCTAACTGTATGTAAAGAAATTGAAGTATTCCCATACATGTATCTGATAATAGCGTAAAGAAACTGGAAAGTATTGACAAACCAACAAAACCTCCATAAACATGAAAATTAAATAACATCCTATGAAACAATCAGTGGGTCACAGACGAAATGAAAGAAGAAATTAAATAATATTTGCAATCAATTGAAGACGCAGATGCAAGTTTCTGGAAGCAGTGGGATGCAATGAATGCAATGTCAGGAGGGACATTTGTAGCAGTAAATTATCATATCACGAAAACAGAATGAGCACAAATAAGCAACCTTATTCTGCACCTCAAGCTCCTAGAAAAATGAAAGCAAGTCAAGTAGAAAGCCCTAGGAAAATAGGAAATTATAAAGATCAGAGCAGAAGTTAATGCAATGAGGTTGAAAATGTAATCAAACACCTACCAACAAAACCAAAAAACTCATGTATGATGGATTCACAGCTGAGTTCTTCAAGAAACTTAGTGAAAATTTAATGCCAACTCTTCTCAAACTCTTTGGTGAAATTGAAAGGAAGAAATTCTCCCAAACATATTCTGAGGAGGAGGTATTAAGCTAATTAAAAGAAAAACAGGAAAAAGACTCAACCAAAAAGAGAATTATAGGCTGATCTCATAATGAAAAATAGATGTAAAAATCCTCAATAAAACACTAGCAAATGGAATTCAGCAAATTGTTAAGAAGATTAAACATCACAACCAAGTGGGATTCATTCAAAAAATAGAGATGGTCCAGTATATGCAACTACATTAATATATAATATTAATGGTATATATAATATACCACATCAACAGAAAAAAAGGCAAAGCAAATCATATGATCCTTTCAAATAATGCAGAAAAAGCTTTTGACAAAGTCCAAAACACACTCATGATAAAAAAAAATTCCCTGCAGAAAATCAGGGAACCTCACAAGAGCCATCTACTGGAAACTAATAGTGAACATCATACAAAATGGACAAACACTGAAAGCCTTCACTTTAAAGTCAGAAAAATGACAACGATGTCCACTGTTACCACTCATGTTCAGTATAGTTCTGAAAATATTAAGCAGATTAATTAGACAGGAGTGAGAAATAAAAAGAATTATTAGAAAGGAAGACATGAAATTATCATTAGTTGCATATGAAGTGATGCATTACATAGATAATCACAAAGACTTGTAGATTTAATAACAAATTTGAGTAGTGTGTCAGGATTCAAAGCCAGCACTCAAAAATCTATAACATTTTCATCCACAAACCATGAATATATCAAGTGAGAAATTATGGAAACTAATACTTTCACAATTCTACTTTTACTTTTATTCAAAATAAAAAAAGAGAAATATTTAGGAGTCAATCTAAAGGAAGTAAAAGATTTATACAGTAAAAATTATTGCACTCTGAAAAAAAGAGATCAAAAAGAATTTCAGAAAATGGAAAAATATTCTTTGCCTGTCAATAGAAAGAGCCAACGTTGTGAAAATCGTCATGCTCTCAAAATTGTTATGCCGATTCAATGTAATCCCAATTAAAATACCTTAAGTATATCTCAGAGATCTGGAGAAAATATTTCTAAAATTCACCTAGAACCAGATAAGAAAGAGAATAGCAAAGCCATGCTATAGCAAAAGCAGGGGGCATTAGAATTTCTGATGTTTTTTTGTCTGTGACACGGACAAAGGATCTACAGAATAATGTACAGGACTACAAGATAAACCCTGAGGGGACTTCACTGACCACATAAGAAATATAAAGCACATGTGTTGGTATATAAGTCTTGCTCTATCTAGGTCTTAACCATCCAGCAGAAAAGTACAAAAATGAAGTATACATCGCGGGGCCATAATATTAAGCTGAGCTGTAAATGACTATGGTCGACAATTTCTTTGAATAATTCACTATTGTTGTGGAATGCTCGACTGTGTTGGATTGTGGTGTCGAGTTCAAGCACCTAAGTTAGTTGAATGACAATGGAGGGCCCACCTTTGACAGGTGTAGACAAAGGAAATGGTATAGAAAGAAAAAATCATGATGTGTGTGTATAGACAGTACAATTGGGATAGATAACGCCGTGCTTCTACATAATTCTATGAGAGGCAAGATCTGCACTAATGGTGGTTGGACAGGATATTATGTCGGCTTTTAGTGCTATGGTCATCCACTAGGAAAATAATTATTGAATTTTTGATATAATTCAGGTATAAAAAATAAGATAAGTAAGCAGCTACACTCTTAATTTACTGATAAGAGACATCTGATAAAATAATATCTGTAAATATAATATCGTGTATGCACCTGTATGATAGCAAAACATTATGAAAAGAGTTTGCAATGTATTAATTTATCGAATCTGTCTTGTTAAGGTGTCTTGAAACTGCCTGATTGATATTTGTATTTCAATAAAATAAAAATAAGATAAAAAAATAAAGAATTTCTGATGTTAAATCATACTGTAGGTAACATTCTTTTTTTTTTTTTTTTTTTTTTTTTTTTTTTTTTTTTTTTTTTTT
>PVKA01018772.1:0-43160 GCA_004027165.1 Ctenomys sociabilis
CTTACGCAAGCGCTTAGTCCGCTGAGCTATACCGCCGGCCCTCCGTACAAACACCCTCTTGTGTGAGCTTTTAAGCCTCTCAGAGCATCCTGAGTGAATGATAAGGATGTTGAGGAGAAACTGATGTCAACACCAGCAAGTGACACCAGCACATGACACTAAGATCATGGTGCAAATCATTAGGGAATGACCGATGGAGTCTAAGGAAGTATAGTGTGCAGCCCTTTGGACACCCTCATTTGTGAATTTTAAATGCTAGGGCTGCAACCCTAAACGCCAGGGCTGTAAGCCTAAACAGGAACACTCTTGAACAGGTTGGATGTCCAGATTTTGACAGGAGAAAAATTCCATTAAAATACAAGTCAGGGGCTGGGGAGATGGTTCAGTAGAATAAGCACTTGTCTGGCAAGTTCAATGGCCTGAATTCAATCCCTGGTTCCACCAAAAACAAAATACAAGTCAGTGATCAAAACGGCAAGCTGTTTTGTGTAAACTCATGTAAAACTATGCTTATTAAACTTTTCTTACTCTCTCCTTTGTCCTTCCATTCTCATTATCACAGCATATCTCCAATAGTCAACATTTTAAAATACATATGCTGAGAACTGATGAATCAATGGTGATAGGTCTGAGTAAATTACATGAGAACCACGCCAGGAAACATCTACGTGTATCATCACAGTTCTAGTCCAAATTTTGCAAGGCCTGCAAAAATCTAGTTTGGGAAAGAATGCAGGGGAGCTTCTCTGTCACAAAATAAATTAATAGATATGATCATTAATCCTGAAATATCTGCTTTGTTGGATTAAGAAATACCCAGCATGCTCCTGCTTATGTCTGGGTGGTACACAGAGGCATGACCTTGGATACTTAGTCCAGTCTCCTGGCCTCTTCCTCTCTGACACTGTCCTCCTGCTCTGCTTCCAGGTTGCCGGCACTGAGCAGCTTTGCCCCACCACATTATCCCACCATGCTGTTACTGCATTGGAGCCAGCTGGCCAGGGGCTGTCTCTCCTGAAATTGCCTTTCAACTATGGATATTGAGTATTATATCTCAGTGATGGGGAAACAAACCAGTACATCAGACTAAGACTTAATCATATGTCTTTTTAAAAATAAATATGCCAGCCATATTAAAATGCTGAGCTGTAAAAGTCCATAACTTCTGACATTGCCAGTCCTACAGAAAAACCCACTACTTTTATGGACTTCTGGACTATATTGTATTATTTTGCTGAATTCATGTACCTACAATATTTAAATGGCAATGGAATACCCATCTCTGACAAAAATTTAAAAAAAAAGGGAAATACAAATGAAGGACCATTTTGTATCTGTATATACAAATCGGTGAGATAGATGTATAGCTACTTTCTCTTAATTCAATGAGAAGAAAGATTTGTACTAATAGTGTTAGGACAGGATATCATGTCTGCATCTTGTATATCAATAACCACTACAAAGACAATAATATGCAATGTATTAATTATTGAAACTGTCCTATTAATCGGTTTTGAAAGTCTCATTGCTATTTGTTTCTCAATAAAATTGTTTAAAAAATAAAAATAAAAATAAATAAATAAATATGCCTTTCCCAAATATCAAGATCAGGGACTACCCATATAATTTTGGAATTTTAACAATTTAGATATAGAAAGACAAAAATCTGTAATGGTGCACTTCCTATATTTTTGTAAACTTCATCTATATGGCTCAAAAATTTTGAGAAGAAAATGTTGGCAAAGCTACAGCCTACATGATATTTTGGTGACCTGAGCCATGTGTTACTAGCCTCGAGCTCATTTGTACATATACGACTACACACCACAAAGACCTAGCATGGTTAATCTGACAAGGATACTTAGCACTTTGCATTCACACTCTTCATGCTTATTAAAACATGCTTATAAACTAAAGAAAATGATTCACACATGAGTAAAACTACACACACACATCACACACACACACACACACACACACACCAGAAATTATGAACTGGCTCTATATTTACAAGTCCACATTTAACTAAGAAAAATATTTGCATCCAATTAAACTATGAATGATGTCACTCCCCCTTGTTGTTAATGTGTATGGATTAACTTTCTGCTATTTTCTATCCATCACAATTTTTGTTGAGCTATAAAGGGTCATTTGGAAGCTCCATTCATACTGTTCCACAATTTAAATCAATTGCACACATGAATGGAGCATGAGTCTGACCATTTTAAAGTTCTAAAATTGTTGTCTCTGAAATTCTGGGAATCTTTTGGAAGTGTCCAAAGTGTCTACAATATATACAGACACACACAAAGAAGTCAAGCTATTTTCATAATTCCATAGTTCATTTCCATTTTATTTCACATTCAATTATTTCCTGAAATCATATTAAAGACTTTTCCATTTTTGCAAAATATTAGTGCTATAACAAGTTCAGGATTTGGTAGACAATTGTTAAATTATGTCTTACTTCATATAGGGCTTTTGAAAAAAATGTGGGACAGTCCTTTAAGTTTTGCTTATGACTGGAAAATATGAAATCCTGCCTTTGAGAGCATGTGATTCAGCTCTTACATCTACTGATGAAGACATTGGGGGCTTCCTGATTGGTGGGCTCATGGACAGACCCCGTTGCTAGAAGCAACAGAGACCAGCAGCCCAGTATCCTCAACATACCACAGGGAAACAGCTAACTCCACTTCCAGCATCCAAACAAATGCACAAAATTGGAAAGACGCATGACTATTAGTTGGTTACTTTGTAAACAAGATATTTAAGACTTAAATTAGTATGTATCAAGAGTTGGCACAAACAGGCAAAGTTCGTTTTTTCGAGGTAGCAGCAGTGGCTGCACAACATACCCCCGTGGCCACTGCCCTCAGCCCTTCCCCACTCCAAGAGAAGTAGTGCTGCTGGCTGCAGATTTCTTCAGCTCTATTTTCATAGACTGACTCTCAGCTCGAGCCTCGAATTTGGTCAGATTTCCTGCTCCTGGAGCTGCCACTACTGGCTTTCCTGCTTTCATACCTTTTGACATAGGAATTCGAGTGGGTGTAGGTCGTTGGGATGAACCATCTTGTCCTGACTGGAAGAGAACACAGAAACACAAAGGAGAAAGGTCATCAGTTCTGACATGAGCTTCCCATTGAAAGACTGTTATTCTGAAGATCAGGGGGGGCCTGCACACAGGAGCACCACCAGGTAAAGGGTTACAAGAAGCTTGGAGTTGGGTTCTACTCTGCTCTGATTACTTCCCTTATTCCTTTATTTTTGGTATTCAAGACAGGGTGTACAGAGTGTAAAGGGTCTCAATGCATAGATTGGACTCCTAGAGATCCTCCTGTATCCAAGTGCTGGGATTACAGGCATGTGTCACCATGCCCAGTATCAATCACCTCTTAGGGTGCCCTGGGGGCAGGGAGTCTGCCTAAGCAGGCATTTTAATCCTTTGAGCTATTTCATTGGCCCTCCTTTTTCCTTTCTTGAAACATCTCTTTCCAAGCTCTGTTCTGCCACCTCCACTCTTTCTGCAGATGACACCTACCTCCCAGAGCAAATCTAGACCCCCAGGTAGTTTTACTCCTACATCACCAAACCACTCCCACTCTCCCTCTAGTCCACCAGTACAGATGAAGCATCTCATTTTTGCTTCTTAATGACATCAGATTCCTCTCACTTCCTGGGGTGACTACTGACCACACTTTGCTTCTTAAAATGTTCTTCTCCTTCTCCTGCTGTGCTTTCTTGGTGCAACTCACCAATCTCCTGGCGGTCTCATAACTGTTTTTCAATCTCTTGCTGACTCATTCTACCTTGTCTTTAAAGTGTGTCACCATGTCCTATTCTCAGCCCTTTCTAAATGTTTTACATTTACCCTCAGAGTCCCTTTGTATTTCCCCCATGCATCCAAGCCGTAGAACCTCTCTCTAGCTTTCAATGCAGTCCTGAAATCTGTATCTCCAACTACTCACTGAACTTTACAGCTACACCTGGCATTTCAAAGTTTATCCTGTTCCCCATCCAGCCTTCCTCTACCCATCTTACAAAGCTAGACAACTAAACCAGAAACCCCAGAACCACCCTCTAAACTCAGTTGGTCAAGAAATTTTTGCAAGTCTATCATCACTATCTGTCCTCATTTTTGCTGCCATAGTTGAAGCTTGCACCATCTCTAACCTACAAAATCAAATGTCATCAGTCTTTAGCTTCTGTCCCCTCTAACTTATTCTTCAAACTGCTTTCTTGATATAATGATCTTTCTAAAGTAAAAGTAATACAACATTTTTTCACTATCATTGCTCTTCAAGGGTTTCCTTCATCTACTATGTAAAACTAAAGGGCAATTTCACACTAACACATAGTCCAGCTCTCAATACCTGGCCCCAGTCTGCATCTCATATTTTACACTTGCTTCCCCCTGTTCCCATGGCCAGCTGCTACAGAACTCAGGGCGTCTCACTGCTCCCCATCAGGCTGGGATGCTACCCCTTGTCTTGCCCTCACACCTGGCATTGTCATTCTACACACTTCCCTTTTCCTTCCTGAAACTCCCCTGTACTGTGAAATGTTCTCTAATGGATCCTGTGTGCATTCTTCTGTCACAGGGCCACCACATAGATGTCAGCCCTGCCTCTCCCATTCAGTAAGGAACTAAGTCCCCTCTGCATACCAGCATTGGTTGAAGTGTAGCTGACACTCAAAGCATACTGCACATCTGAAGTCAGCCTTGCTACACTGAAGAAGTATGCCCTAAATCTTTTGTTCTGCTTGAATTTACAGGACTTGATTTACCTAAAATAAGTGGGCTACCACTTAGGCCTTGGAAACCTTAAGACAGTTCTTTTGAAATCCAATTTTTTTGTATGAGGCTTAATCGGGAGTAAACAATGTTTCTACTAAGGCTACCTTAGAATTTGAAAATGGAAATCAGAATTTACAGCAGAAAGTCTGCTCTACGCTACAGTGCCTTATGCCTCCACTATTTTTTTTTTTAAATAAAGTGAAGCAGAAAGAAGCAAGATCTTATGCAAGCAATTGTGCTGCTCCTGAAAAGTGGCCCTAAATTATTTAAGAAAGTTGAACAATTCTGAATGTGATTTGGTTCCTTTGGCTCCTGAATGGGGCTGGGGTGATAGCTCAGTAGAATAGATACTTGCCTGGCAAGTTCAAGGTCCTGAGTTCAATCCCTGGTATCAAAACAAAACAACAAAAACTACTTTCCCTCTCTGGCTCCTGATAACTAAGAACTTTATCAGCAAAACAATAATTCACACTCTGAAGATTGTCTTGAGGGTGTTCTTGTGCACAAAGAATTAACATAAGTGATATAGAGGATATGGGAAATAAGCCATCACTTATAAATTTAAAGTATTTGCTTGTGATGCTATAGAACTTGTTTAGAATATAGGAGTGATAATTCCTTTCTTTTTTTTTTTTTTTCTTTCTTTCTTTCTTTTTTCTTTTTTTGGCTGAACTGGGGATTGAAATCAGGCCTTTGCACTTGTGAGGGAAGCACTTATTCTACTGAGCCATCTCCCCAGCCCCAGAACCATAATTTCTAATCTGTTTGTTTAAATTAATATCTAAGTAGTTTATGTTCTTCTAGAAGAATTGTAGCCTGTCAGTGAAAACAATTGCTGGACATATATTAAAATCATTTTTAAACTCTACATTTTGTACTTTGGACATTTTTATAACCATTCCAGCTAGTTGTGAAATACATATTTTGTATCATTAGGTATTTGCAAGATGTGACTGAATATAGCTCTTAAACATATAAACTCATTTGTTTTAATTTTTGAAATTTTTAGTATGAGCCAGCATGGTACCACATATCTGTCAAAGCCTGAGGCAGCAGGATTGCAAGTTTGAGCCCAACCTGGGCAATGTAGCATTACATAATGAACCCTGTCTTGAAAGGGGCCTGGAATGCAGCTCAAAGGCTTTGGGTTCACTCCCCAGGGTCTCTCTCTCTCTCTCTCTCTCTCTCTCTCTCTCTCTCTCTCTCTCTCTCTCTCTCTCACACACACACACACACACACACACACACAATTTTGTTTTGTTTCTTTTTCTTTTGGTTATTTTTGTCTCACTAGGTAGCCCAGGCTGGCTTAGACTTACTGTGTAGCCTAGTCTACCTAGTCTCACTAGGTAACCCAGGTTGGATGGACTTAAATGCTCAGCAATCCTCCTTCCTAACAAAAAACAAAACAAAACAAAACAAAACAAAACAAAAAAAAAAACTTTAATATGAAAAAGCTTTTAATCGTATTTTCAGAATTAAGTATGACTATGGCACATGTTAAATAACTGAGTTTGTAAAAATATCACCCAGGAAGTGGCTTGGGGTTTTTGCTGTTGTTGTTTTGAGACAGGATCTCACTATGTAGTTCAGTCTGGCCTCCAACTACTGGAACCCTTCTGCCTCTGCCTCCCAAATGCCTGTATTGTAGGTGTGTGCCACCAAGCCTGACCAGCCTAAGAGTTCTATTTCTTCCGTCATATTAAGTACTTTCTTCAGTCTCCATTTTAAAAACATTTTTATTTTATTATTTTTTTTTATTTAGGGCCTCCACACTGAGCTAAGGCTCAAGCCTTTTTTTCTTTTTTTTCCAGACAAGGTATTGCTAAATTCCCTGGGGTTGACTGAATTTGTAGTCCTTCTGCCTCAGCCTCCTGCAGTGCTAGGATTACATGTGTGTGCCATCAAGCCTGACTAAAATTCAAATTTTAAGCTTTAAGATTATTCTATGCTGCTTTCCAAGAGCCAGTCTGTGCAAGTAGTTGGAAGGATCTCTATACTTGTTTGGCATGAATAAATGAAAAATGTCCTCAAAATTGGCCCAATTTATCAAAGATGGGGCCATTGTGCTTTCCTGAGTCAGTGTCCTCGGCCAGCCCCCGGGAACCTGAGCTCACCGCCGCCTGGGTGCCCCGCGTGGACGCGGTGGTGGCAGGAGTGATGGTGATGGTGCTGGTCACTTTGCCCGGACCCGGACGTGCTGCGGGAGTCCCGCGAGGGGCACGGAGGCCCGGGCTCGGGGCCGCCTCCCTGCCCGCGGGTCGCACGGTGATCACGGGGCTCGCGCCTTCCGCCTGCGCGCCCAGGTGGATGTGGATCCTGTTGTCCTCCGTGGTGATGATGCTGGCGTTGGCGTTGAACCTCCGCTGCGCCAGTGGGCCCGGCTGCTTCTCAGGGGTGACCCTGAGCACCGTCCTCCCCGCGGGCGCCTCCTGGGGCCCAGGGGTAACCCCTGGGGACACTGGGGTCCCTGCGACCTCCGCGGGCACGGGCGCCGTGGCTACCGTGCGCACCTGCAGCGGCGATGCGCGCCCGTCTGCAGCCCGCTCTCGCGACAGGGTGGTGATAGTAACGGGGGACGAGGCGCGCTCGGGGTCGGCGCCGGCGCCCGGCGCGGGCACGATGGTGATGCGTGGCGCCTGGCCGCCGAGCGTGGGGATGACGGTTGTGCTGGAAAAGAATTCCTCGGGCGTCGGGCGCGTGATCTCCAGCGTGGCCGCGCTGCCCCCGCGCTCTGGCGTCACGCGGATGTGCAGCGGCTGGCCATGTCGGGGCGCCAGCACCAGCCCTCCGGGATCCGGGCGGCCCTCCTGCTGGCCGGGGTCGGAGTCCACGCGCCCCCGCGCCCAGGACGCCCAGGCCCCGCGCCGCGCGCCCTCGCCTGCCGCGGGCGGGTACCGGTCCAGCACCGAGCCGCGCCCCGCGGGCTTGCGCAGCGCCCCCTGGCGCAGGTGGCTCATTAGGTGCTTCTCCTCCTGGAAGGACTTGCGGATGAACACAGCCGGCGACTCCTCGGGCCCCTCGGCGCCGGGGGCCTCGGTCTGCACAGCGGTGGACGCCACCGGCACGTCCACCATCCTGCGCCCTGCCACGCTGGGCCGCAGCGCGCGGCTGTAGCGCCTGGACAGTTCCAGCTCCTTTGTCAGGTGGAGCACCTCCTGGCCCATACTTTTGTTCTTGTTTTCTTCCTCCATAAACCTTTGTTGGAGGACCGAATAATCCACCTGGAGCTGAGAAAGCTGATCTTCCTTGTTCATTAACTCGTGGATCTTCTCTTTGAGAGCTTGCACTTCGGCTTTTAAATCGCGACTCTTGGCCTCTTCCAAGCGGAACCTGTGTCTCAGTTCGGCTTCCTGGCTCACAGCCTCTCCTTTCTCTATGGCTTTGTTCTTGGCTATTTGGTGCTTGATTTCCTCCAGCTGTTGAGAGAGGAAGTTGGCCTTGTCTTGCTCGGTTCTGAATTTCTGCTCCAACTGATCGTACTCATCTTCGGTCTTCATCAAATCCCCTTCCACCACCTCCAGCTGTTGAAGGCGCTTCTTCAGCCTCTCGATTTCAAGCGTCAGCTCCTTAATCTTATTGTCCTCTGGGCAGGTGAGCTCCGGACCTTTCCAAGACCTTCCTCTTCTTTCTAATTCTTCTAGACCATCAAGTCGCTTCTTTAATAAATCCACACTGCAGCTTAGTTCAGAGGATTTTTCTTCCTCACTTTTCAGTTTACCTATCAACTCATCTCTCTCTTTGGTCAAACTGTACACTTTCTCCTCCATTTCAGATTTCAGTTTTAAGAGCTTTTTACTTTCTTCAATTAATTTTTCAGTCACATCCATAACCTTCCCTTGTTCCACCTTAAAATTTTTATTGAGTCCATCCACTTTTCTCTCTTCTTGCTTTATTTTCTCCATCATGTTTTTTCTTTCATCAACCAGCATCACAGTAAATGACTTCAGCTTTGTAAGATCATCTTTGAGGTTCAATTCAGCCTTTTCCAGTCTACTTTCAGAACATTCGAGTTCTTTCACTCGACTCTTGACCACCTCCAATTCATTCAGCAAGTCTTTGGTTAAGTTCTTTTCTTTCTCCAGATTCAAGTGAAGCTGGGAACACTCTGACTTACTCCTGCTAAAGGCTTCTTCCAGCTTCTCCAGCTCGGACATTCTCTTTTGCAACTTCTCCACTTCAAGTTTGAGCTCCCTGCTGTGGTGCTCTTCCTCCTGGAGCCTCTTCCGCAGCTCACGGCACTGGGACTCTGTTTTCGTGATCTCCTCATCTTTACCCTCCATCTCAAGCACGCGCTTTCTGAGATTTTCCACTTCCGCCATGAGGCTGGAGTTGCCGCATTCCCCTTTCGCAATTTTATCTCTTAATTCCTGAAGCTCTTCCTCTGCCTTCTGGAGATTTTTGTTGGTCTCTTCCAGCTCCTCAATTCTCTGAGATAAACCAACCAGCTTCAGCCGCAGTTGTCGATTGTGAGACTCCTGGTTGACCAGTTTAGCATTCATCTCTTCATGCTCTTGAGTAAATCTGGAGGCCTTGTGCTCAAAGTCTACTTCTAACTTAAGCAGTTTCTGCCTGTCTTCTTTGGATTTGGAAGTAACTGCTTTGAGCTTTTCTTCTTCCTCCCTCAGTTTCTGGGTAAGCTCCTGCACTTTCTGGCTTTGAAGACCAAGTTGTTCAATGTGCATTTGCCTCTCATCCACCAGCATGAGGGCGAAGGACTTGAGTTTGACAAGCTCGTCTCTCAGTTTATTGAGCCGCTTAGCATTTTCCTTTTCTTTGCGGGCTTGGTAAGCCTTTTCTTGTTCGAGGAGCTTTTTCAACCTAGCAAACAAAATATAGCTATGTTAAAAACAGTAGTGGCAAATACAGCTAAGTCTTAGATATTAAATAAAAAGAAAATGTTACCAAAACAAATCTTATCCATTGTTGTAATATCAATCAAAGTAGCCATTAATTAAATGAACCAGAAGTGAGGGTGCTATTTAAAATCAGACAAGTGCTTGAGGAGATCTGTTAGGATACTGGTTTCTGTTTGGTGACTTATGTGCTCGTTATACAGGGACTTTTAATTTATGAATTTTTACAGTTCTGTGGATGGAGCCCAGAGAGCACTGAGCTATAGCCACGTTTTTATTTTATTTTATCTCATTCTTATTTTATTTTATTTTGAGACAGGGTCTCTAAAATCCCAGGCTGGGGGCTGGGGAGATGGCTCAGTGGAATAAGTGCTTCCCTGGCAAGCGCAAGAGCATGAGTTCAATCCCTGGTTCCGCCAAAAAAATAAAAATAAAGTAAAATTCCAGGCTGACCTCTGGCTTGCAGTGCTCCTATTTCAGCCTCCCAAACAACTGGGATTCCATCCATATACCACTACCTTTCTGCATGTATATTATACTTCAATAAAATAACCAGTAAAACTAGGCTGTGAAATAATAATGACTATTTGTATAGTGCTTTCTGGATTCTGAGCCCTAGGCCATGCTCCACAAGACATCAATTTCTTCTATCATCCTCACAAGGAAAATGAGACAAGGCAAACACATCACCTGTTCCAGTCACAAAGCCACAAAGTAGCACTGTGGGAATTCCAAGTCTGTCAGCAGAACCCTTTCTCTCTCAGAGAAATTTATATCAGGGAAAGAGAAGGCCCAGAAAAGAAGAATCTGAAAGCTTTCTTATTTGAAACTTCTGGAATATACTGATTACCTGATAAGAAGAAGGCGAGGAAGGCTTTCTGATAGAAAAGTTGATCTCCACAAATACTTTTTAGCTGACACCAGAATTGGCACAGGATTTGGTTTCAGTTTCTGATTTAAACTACAAATTTAAGAGACAGAACTAAGTAGAGAAGAGCGCTAAATTCCTATCACTACATAAATGTGGCAGTCACAGGAATTATTATGTTTCACATTTATGGGATGCATTTTCTTTATGACAATTATGTATAGCTTTAAAAGTAAGGCTAGATCAGAGCAACAATTTATCATTCTTGGGTTGATCAGTTAGCTTGTATTAACTGTAATGGATGTCTTTACATAGTTACAGAGTTAAGTTATATTCACTATGTTAGTTTTAAAGAGCATTTTAATGATGTATTTATAAGAAAAGCTATAAGTTGTATAGCTAATCACCACTAACATATATGTATGTAAGTACATTTTATTCCTTTTGTTTTTCCTTTGGGTGGAACCAGGATTGAACTCTGGCTCTTATACTTGCCAGGGAAGCACTTATTACACTGAGCCATCTCCCCAGCCCCATCCTTTGGTATATTTCTCACCTTTAGTAGTTGGATTCATTTATTTCAGGTTGACAGATTAGCTTTCAGCCAAGTATAATTTGTTTCACATTTCATTGTGTAAGAAATTCCAGGACATATACATGAAAGCTATTCATAATTAAAGCCATTGTCAGACCAAATTATCATATAAATGGTTATGATGATGTTATTGAAGGTTTTTTAAATAGCATTTATGTCTATAGAATATATCCTGATGTCTAAAGGGTGTGTGTATGCACATGTGTGGTACTGGGAGCTCAACTATTAATACTTTATGTCTAAAAAATGATTATGTCTAAAGGAGAAGGAAAAGACAGTTTTCAAATCCTACATACTCATATATACTTAGTATATAAGTATACTCACTAAATGTTGTCCTCATGTATGAAAAGGGATATGAGGGGCCAGAGAGATGGCTCAGTGGAACAAGAGCTTCCCTAACAAGTGCATGGGTCTGAGTTCAATCCCTGGTTTGGCAAATGAATGGATGAATGAATGAATGAATAAATAAAGTGCAGTGGCTGGGGTTTGATCCCTGGCCTGCCATGCTGGCCCCAACCCTAAGATGTGCTGAGATGGCTATTGATAGGGGGGATGGTGGGGCACTCCTGTAATCCCAGTTCTTTTGGAGACTGAACACAGGTGGATCACAACAAGTCTGGTCTATGTGGTGAGACCCTAAGACTCTGTAGACTTTTACTTAAAAAAAAAGCTCACCCCAAACTCCATTTTTTGCTAGTACTTAATTAGAAATAAATGGCCACAAGATATCTCAACAGTCTAAGTCCTGCCTAGGCAAGCTCAAGGACCTGGGTTCAATCCCCAGGAGCACATACTGTGCTGGCTCTGCCCCAGGCATGCCAAAAGTGGGTGTGATGGCGCACACTTGTAATACCAGCACTGGGGAGGCTGCAAACAGAAGCATCACTATGAGTCTGAGTTGTGTAGTGAGACCCTGTATCAAATACCTGAAACTAAGATAGATAGATAGATAGATAGATAGATAGATAGATAGATAGATAGATAGATAGATAGAAAAATGTCTCCTCTGTAATGTGTTAAATGCGATATTATTTCATTTAATTTTCACAGTAACCATTTGAATAAGGCATTATTGTATCTTCTTATAAACAAAGAAGTTATTGGAATTAACCAAAGGAAAATGATTAAGAGAGGATATGTCGGAATTTTGAACTACTTCTTAATAATAATGGGATTCCTCAAATGTATATTGCCCAATCACCTCAAATTTTTAAGACTATGTTCATGCTGAAAACACTAAGGATCTCTCTCTTGCTGTTATCAATACAGCCATGTAATCCCAGCTCTTAGGAGGCTGTAAACAGGTGGATCACTATGGGTCTGATCTAGTAGTGAGACCCTGAACACCCTATAGACCCTTGCCTAAAAATAATTCAAGCCATTCAGTGGCATGGGTATTGTCATTCAATTAGCTGTAAGCCTACTGCACTACACATTCTTTACAGCTTCTGAGTTTTCATTCTTCCTGTATCCCATCACTTATATACCATCTTTCTTGCCAGTTTCTTCTTTCTTTCTTTTTTCTTTTTGAGACAGGATCTCTCCCTAGTTTAGGTTGCCCTTGAACTCACTATGTAGCCCAGGCTGCTCTCAAACTCACAGGCATCTATCATCCTGATCCTGCCTCTCAAGTGCTGGAATTATAGGCCCAGCTTCTCTTCTTTCTGAAGAAGTTCTCACAGTATACTTTCATATTTTCTGAGCTGTGATAAAGAATACTGAAAATGCTGCTGCCCAGCGCCACCCAAGTGAAAAATTTATAAACACATTGCAGTGTGTCCTCCCTGACCCCAAATCCCTGCTCACCAGAGCTGGCACTGTGCAATTTGTGGCTCTTCTCCAGAGTCAAAATGATCACAAAAGATGAACATTTTGGACCAATTCAGCACATCAAGACAAACACAAAAGCTCAACTAAAGACACTCAAGAAGGAGGACTTCTAGAACTGCTTCAAAGAGTAACGAGAATGATGGGATAGCATACTGGGAACATTGGTAGCAAGGGAGAATATTTTTAGGAGCATCAACAGCAATGTATCCTTTAATGTATTTTTTTTAAATCAAACATTCACCACTGTATATTGTTCATCACACTTCCTATTTTGAATTCAGTTACTTCTCTCCTCCTCCTTCCTTTACCCTGACCCAGGGTAGCATTGTCTCTTGTCTGGATTATTGTAAAATCAATCTAATCTGACTCCCAACTTCCACTCCTACCCACTCTCAGCTCACTCTCAACCGGTTCTCTCTTCCCAGAAGCCTGAGTAATGAAAAAAGAAAAGAAAAGAAAATCAAATACTCTGCTCAGAAAATAAGAAGAAAAGAAGGAAGTAGATACAGAAATCAGAGCAGGATTAATATTCTAATGTGTGTGTATGCATACACATATAAGAAGACACAAACACATTCCTTCCTCATTTAAAGCATATTGTATTTCAAAAAAAAATAAATAAAGCATATTGTATTTCCATATAGCAATGGTCTCATTAATAACAAATGACAGCATGTTTCTATTAATAAAAAAGTAATTACAGAATACCACCAATTTCCAATCTCTAATAAAATACTTAATGTAGATAATGCTCATCAATGGTTCCAAGAATAGAGAATTCTATCATGAGAATTCTAGACATTGTATAATTACATCTCCACCCATGAAATAGTCTTACCTAAAATACTAACCTGAATTATAGCAAGCTCCTAGAGCTAACAACTAAACTATAGGAAAAACAGAGACAAGAAATTACAAATTCATCATAACAGTGGATCAGAAAAATCCAAAGGTGGCAACTGTATGGAACAAAAACCCCATTAATAAATAACTAGAAAAATGAAAAAAGAACAGGGAGAGGGATCTATAAATTAAAAGAGACTTAGAATACAAATCAGCCAATTGTCTTATAGATTCTTTTTCAAACTAATTTTTAAATGATGCAATTGGAAAAATTTCTTTGTTGATGAATTATTACTAAAGTTGTATTTAATAATAAATTTCAACATTAATTTTTTTGAGAGAGACAGTCTCACTACATAATTCAGGCTGGCCTTGAACTCATGTTGATCCTCTTGTCTTAGCCTCCTAAGTTCTAGGATTTCAAGTATGCACTACCAGGCCTAGATACAATAATATTTTAGGGTATGCATCTTTTAGGAATATATATTGAAATATTTATGAATAAAATTGTATAGCTTGGATTTATATCAAAATGATCCAAAGGAATGGTAACAGATGAAACCATACTGATCATGAGTTCTTTTTTTTTATTTTTTTGTATTTTAGAGAAGGATCTACAGAGTGTTCAGGGTTTCACTACTAGATAGGACTCATAATGATCAGCCTGTTAACAGCCACCCAAGAGCTGGGATTACAGGTGGGTGCCACCAAGCCCAGTCTCAAATGCTGTCTCAGCGTGCCCAAGGGGCAGGGGCGGCATGACAAGTTCAGGGATCTTTTTTATTTATTTATTTTTTTGTGGAATCAGGGATTGAACTCAGACCCTTGCACTTGCCAGGGAAGTGCTTATTCCACTGAGCCATCACCCCACCCCCTGGTCTCTGAACCTGCTTGCAGGTGCTTTAATCCGCTGAGCTATTTGGCCAGCACATGAGTTCACTGTTGAAGCTAAGAGATGAATATATTGGGGTTCATTACATTACTTTCTTCACCCTTGATAATGCTTGAAGTTTTCCACAATAGACTTGTTTTTTAAATATTCCCTTTTGGTCTTTAATTTCTCTTTCCTGGTACCTTGTAAATCCATGTGGTGAGTGGGTGATTCTTTCATTCTTTCCCCAGTTAGGACAATTAACTTTTTTGGAACTTTTTCTTTCATTTTGGATACTTTTGATGTTTAGTCAAACATGCTAGAAAAAGTACCCTTACTGTACTCTTCCATGGATATTTGTTGTTTGTCTTTCCTTATAAATCTAAGGACAAACTTTTAGGGGATGAAGTGGGCAGTGATATATTGTTTTTAACCTTAATCTTAGGACCTATCCTATTGCTAACTACCATCCTCAGAATGGTGGTCAATCTGTACTCTTTAAGACTCAAGGTCTGGGCTGGTCAGATAGCTCAGCAGACTATTGCACCTGCTTAGGCAGACTCAGGGACCAGGGTTTGATCCCTAGTGTGCAGAGCTATCCCCCGGGGTATGCTGAGAAGGTGACTGAGACTGGGTGTAGACTGAGACTGGGTGCTTGGGAGACTGAAAATAGAAGAATCATTATGAGTCTAATCTGTGTAGTGAGATCCTGTAGATCCTGTACTAAATACATTAAAAACAAAACAAAGCAAAAAGACTCAAGGTCTGCCTGCCTATATCCACCCTCACTTCCTTTTCATGGGAGTCAGCATTACTGGGTTTCATGGATCTTTCTCCCAAAGTCCTAGCCACTGCCACTTTTCAATTATTTCTCTGAATTTATCAACATTAGTCATCAAATAGCAATTGGATCTGTATCTTCAAAGCATTGTCAGTTGTCACTGTTTCAATCCCTTGGACCCCGTTTTGAAACACTGATGTCACTGAGAAGCTATCCTAGGCTTGTTTCTCAGCCAATGTTCATTTCCCCTCTTAGAACACTATTTTTGCTTCTCTTCAACTCCCTCTGTGTGCATATCTCTCTGTCATTCTTTTTTTTTTTTTTTTTTTTTTTTTGGTGGAACCTGAGATTGAACTCAGGCCCTTGTGCTTGCCAGGCAAGCGCTTATTCTACTGAGCCATCTCCCCATGCCCCCCCACCTTTCAAGAGTGAAGACAGGTTGAAACTAGCAAGGGCATGATAGTAATTAAAGATGAATGAACCTCAAGAGTCAAGCTTGCACTTGAAGTCTATCACAATGCATTTTTCCCAGCTAGAGCACAGAACAGAGCTAAGTCGCTTGTCAACATGATAGGACATGGTTTACCAGATGACTTAGTAAGAAGGGTTATTTTTGGTAAGTTACCTTAGCTCACCAAGCTGGAGAATGTTACAATAATTTTATCCAGAAATAATCTAGTGTCCCCAACATAGTATGCAAAATTGGGATAAGTTAGAGATAGATTAAGCAGGAATGTTTTCAGCTGTAGAGTTAGATCATTTGAAATTTTGGTATGTTCTTAATCACAGTTTCTTTTTGCATTAATTTTTTATTTTTTTCCATAGTGTATTTAAATAGAGTGGCTGCTTTTTGTTTTAATTTTGGTTTTAAGATAGAATCTCATGTAACTCAGGCTGGCCTTGAACTCACTATGTAGCCTAAGCTGGTCTCAAACTCACAATTCTCCTGCCTCGGGCTCTTGAGTGCTGGGATTACAGGCATTCCCAGCAATAGGGTGTGACTTGATATTGAGTTTTATGACAGCTGCTTAAATGTTACACTGAAAGTAAGTCATGCTTTCCTGGCCCTAGTTCCAACTCTAATTACTGAGTGCAAGAAAATCATTTTTTATAGATAAAGAAATGGCAATCCTTTCGAATAGAATACAAACTTTGGAACTTTGTCTTTGTTCTATATTTTTTAGTAGTAAGGATGAGTTTATAGAAGCCATTGTACATGTTTTCCTCTTTCCCACTTGTGAACACCAGCAATATTTTAAGACATCTGACCTCAAACATTTTGATCTTAATCTAGCAGATAAGGTCAGAAGGCCTGTCTCCATTCTCACTTTGAAAATTAACTTGGTGACATACAATTTAAAGAATAGAGGATAGAAAGTTAACCTATTTCTAGAAAGTTTTGTGAACTATTTACCTTCATGAGAAAAGGTTCTACAATTTTCATTTTGGTTTTAAGATAGAATCTCATGTAACTCAGGCTGGCCTTGAACTCACTATATAGCCTAAGCTGACCTCACACTCACAGCAATCCTCCTGCCTAGGGCTCCTGAGTGCTAGTATTATAGGCACTCCCAACAGTAGAGTGTACCTTGATACTAAGCTTTGTGACAGCTGCTTAAATGTTACACTGAAAGTGAGTCATGATTTTATATTATAAAATTGTACTCTATAAATTTGGAAATCATTCAGTGATATTATATTTGCTTCAGTAGTATAATTTGAGCAATGCAAATAGCACACACACAAATCTCAGATTATTACAGATGAAGCTGTACTCTTCATCAGATTTTGAGAGGATTATATATAATTCTGATATATTAGTGACATACCTTAAGGTCTGGTTGTTGAAAAGTATTAGGGAACTATATGCATACGGACCTTCTGTAGGTTACCAAATGGACATAAAGACTACCACTGGGATTAAGGACAAAAATACTCTTTAGCTTTTAACCTGTAACTCATTAAAAGCATGATTTGTGTTTTCTTTGTGGTAAGCATGGACTTAAAAGTGTTTGTTTGTTTGTTTTTCTGAAAGGCATGACTTCACTTGAGCAGATACTCAATTAGTAATTAAAAGTGGCATAAAGCTTGGCCTTTATTCTGTAAAGCTCTGAGTCAAATCCTCCTCAGCTGTGCATAGATTCAGATTTGTCATTTAGGGAGTATCAGTCTGAAAGTTGGCAAAACAAGATCTATTAGCCCTAAATTTTCCTAATCTATCTCATCACCCTTCAGATCTGAGGACACCAGCGTATGAGATTTATAGGGACAGTCATCACTATTATCCTAAACCTATGATCACTCTGGAGTCGAACAGAGCCTTGCATGATCAAGACTGCCTTTCAAGCTATAAGGATTCCTCCATGGGAATAGAATTTTCCCTCAAATCATGAGGATTCCTCCAGAGCCACAAAACTAAACCTGAGATAATGCTAGCCTCAGTGCACCATACCACCCTGTAAAACTGGTCCCTTTTCTTCTTTAACAGGTCAGTCTGATCCATTTTTTTAGACCTGTACTCCTTTTGATTTCTCGAACTGAGACCCTTTTTCTGTCTTTTCTAACTTTCTTTTGTTGAGGGACTGGCTTGATCTTTGTCAGAGCTGTTGTTTTCCTGAAAATTCATGCTAAATGCCTCAGTTCTCATTTCTACCACTGATGAAACAAAAAACCCATGTAGGCCAATGATACAACTCGCAACAAACCAAGTTGACTTTGAACTTAAACCCATAGTAACTTAAGTCTTTTTTTAAAAAAGTTTAATCATTTACTTATCTGTTTAATTTGCTATGCAGCTCAGACTCAAAGCGATTCTCCTTTCTGAGCCTCCCCAGTGCTGGGATTACAGACATGCACTACCACACCGGGATTCAGGACAGCACAGCATGTAGTACCAGGGATCAAACTCATTCCTTCAGCATGCTAGGCAGGTACTTAGACCACTGAGCTATTTTCCAAGCACCCATAGTAATTTATCTTTAAAATGCATACACAAACCATGTGTGGCAGCATATGCCTATAATCCCAACACTCAGGAAGCTGAGGCAGGAGGGTT
The DNA here is from genome assembly GCA_004027165.1 of Ctenomys sociabilis. Taxonomy (NCBI): domain Eukaryota; kingdom Metazoa; phylum Chordata; class Mammalia; order Rodentia; family Ctenomyidae; genus Ctenomys; species Ctenomys sociabilis. Next base: position 18,501 of record PVKA01018772.1, read on the forward strand.
AAGCTTGAGACCAGCCTGTGCTACATAGTGAGCTCAAGATCAGCCTCAATTGCATAGCAAGACCTTATGCCCAAAAGACAAAAATAAATGAATAAATAAATAAAATGCACACATGGTAACAACTAAATACTATAAAAGCTCATAACTAATAACAAATTACCTTTTGTAAATTATGATTTTCCACATATTGGCAGAGCTCATACACTACCTGCAAAAAGGGGATAGCAGCCAGTCTTCATTGCAAAATACTTATTTAGTCTTGAACAAAATATAGTAACATGCTAAGTTAAAGAAGTGTTATATTTAAAATCAAATTACTAGTATATTACTAGTCAATAGCTCTCAGCCATAGTAAAATTAAAATCCAGGGAAATGTTAGTCTTTTGCTTATAAGAACCACAGAGCACTGGCCATATAGCTCAGTGGATTAAAGTGCCTGCAAGCAGGCTCAGGGGTGGGGAGTTTGATCCCCAGGCCTGTCATGCCAGCCCCACCCCCAGGGTGCACTGAGATGGCAATTGAGATTGGGCGAGGCGGTATGTGCCTGTAATCCCAGCTCTTGGGAGACTGTAAACAGGCAGATCACTATGAGTCCAATGTAGTAGTGACATCCTGAGCACCCTATAGACCCTTCTCTAAACACATACAAACACACACACACAACACACAAACACACAGAGAACAACAGAAATGCTGGCATTTTCTTAGTTTTCGGCCTGTCAAAAGGCCCATTCTTGAGAATCACTGAGAGGGAAATCTCTGATCATAGACTCTTATATGAATCTCCTAGAGTCACAGAAACATATGATTTACTCATACACTCAGTAATTCAACAGATTGAATGCTATCTCATTATCAGTGTATGAGAAATAATAACACAAAAAGCACATAAAAAGTAGTTATAAAAGGTACATTATAAGATGATGTAAAAAGTACCATTTATGCTTTATCTTTAGGCTATTGAAGGCCACACAAATATGGAGTGTGGATGGAGGAAGCCATCACTCTGACTTTTGCAATTACTCCCAATACTTTTCTTCTGCTATCAGTACCACAACTCATATGGCACCTTCATAAGGTGCCCATAGGAGTTATATAATGGTCCCCTTTCTGCAGACCTTGTCCCAGACCAGAGTATCTAGCTCAATAGGAAGAATGAGAACTGCACTTCCACCTCATCATTCATAACCAGACATTCCTACAAACCATAATCTGCAAATCTACAGTCTGTCTTGCCTAAATTCCAAAATCCTAATTGTGAATATGATGGTATCAAGAGATAGAGCCTTTTAGAAGTGATTAGGCTATAGAGGGGCAGAGCTCTAAAGAATGGAATTAATGCCCTTGAAAAGGGCCTCCAGAGAACTTCTTTTTTCTATGCTGAAAGAATGCAAGGGAAAGGACAGCGAGCTACAACTAGGAAGGATTTGTGCCAGGGCATGAACCCTGATCTTGGACTTCCAGCACTGAAAACTGTGAGAAAACATTTATGTTGTGTGTAAGCCATCCTGCTGTGCTACAGCCACCTGCGCCCGCTGCTCAACGGTCTGCGAGTCCAAGAGACTCCTCTTCTCCTTCCTCCAGCTTTAGTTCATAGGTCCCCTCCCGAGAAAGAGTAGAAAATAATTTTTCATATATCTTCCTTATGTTTTCATATATCTTAAGGTGTTCAAAGTACTTAACAAACACTGTATCAGGTTAGTTAGATGGAATATTTTCAAGATAGAAACAAATATAATTCTTTTTGATGATCATGATAAATCACCAGGTAGGTGAATAATTTTATTTCATAATTTTTAGCAGAAACATAAAAGGCATAAAACCACATAAATTTGTCACGAGTGTGTGGCCTTGGTCTGTTCCTCCTACATGCCCCTTCACCTTTCCAATCTACCTGAAAGAGTACTTATTCGGCCTATTCCCCAATACTGAGTTGTCCAATAATCATAATATCCGATATATGCCTACAGGAAGCTCTCTCACCCAGAAAACAAATTGCATGGGGGAAGTGTTTTAAGGAAATTAGAGAGTAGGGAGGATATTTAGATTTGGGTAGTTGCTTAGGTTTCTGATACCACAGTGGGAGATTATTGCTTCACATGCTCAAGTAGAGGGGTCTCTCTTCTGTGTGATGTACATGTAACCTCAAAGAACATAAATAGAAAAGCTGGAAGCATACTTGGGATTTCCTAAAACCATTCAGTGAAACTGAAGATGATCTATAAAGACAATGGATAGCTCTTTACTCTCTATATGCATACATAGAGTGGGGCACAAAAGCCATAGCTGTACACTAGGCATCATCAGTTTCCAGTAGAAGCATATTCTATTATAGTGCTATTCATCAAGAAACTATTAAGCTATATTTATCTCTTGGTAAATCTATTTTCACAAATAAAATTTATTTAAAATATAAGCTTAAATTTGATAAATACATACTCATGTAATATTATATTTCCACTTATTTACATAGAAAAAAACCTTCATTTTTTAAAATTGGTGGTAGAACTTTTAATTGTAAGTTTATGTGCAATTTTACTAAATACTATATCTACATTTATCTAATAATTGTTATAACCAGCTTTTGGACAACTTAAATCTCAAACAAAAAGTGAAGCCAAAACAAACAAAACTTCAAAATCCAAAACTTGATTTTGTATTGATCTTGACTATTGACAATATAGGAAAGAAAGAGAGAAAGAACATTCCTCTATTGTAGAACAGATATTTAGTTTTACAATTAAACAGAAGTCCAACCAGTTACATGAAATTAAGAATCCAGGCAGATCAGTGTAGCAAATATAAGATTTTCATCATGCATGGTTGAGTTCAAGATTTTCAGCTCTTTAAACAAAGAGACAAAATACTATTAACAATCACTGTTAAACAAATTAAATTTACACAAACAAAACCATGCCATCTGGCTTCCTATTGAGATTGGAATCTGAACTCAATCTATAAGAATTTGGTTATGGTCCAGTGAAGTTCTTTTGTGAGACACTCACAGTATCGTACAGCCCTATAGAATAGTAAATACAAACTTTATTTTCATATACTCTGCTGAACTCAGACACTGCTTTTTCAGCATCTTGAAAATAGAGTAGGACTTCTTTAATGTGGCACAAACTTTAATTACATCTCCACTGTGAAATGAAACCTCCTATGCATTCTTGTTGCAGACTGTGTTTCAGAACAAACACAGCTTTCTTTGGATCACTATGCATTCTGATCCACTGCCAACTTTATAGGACTTTTCCACATATACGGACAGATCTGCAAACAGTCACACATGAACAACAAAAAGAATTTTGAACAACTTTTTATCTCAAATCATTTTTTGTTATCAAGAATCCCTAATCAGAAGATACATTTACAATCAAAAGCTGCCTATTAAAAACCTTCTAGAACACATTAGTTGGACTGATTGTTGTCAGATTCTCAGTTCTGCTATAAACACCCCAAGGTTTTTGCAGAATGAGCTTACATGTTTCCCCTCCACAGAAAAATAGGAGCCCTCCTCATACCACATCAAGGAGCATCTTGGTCGTTCAGCCAAGGATTCTGAGGCATCAGATAAAAGTCACAGTAAGCTGGTGATTTTCAAGGGTTGTCACCATCCACACTCTGTAGAACCTGTAGTTGCAAGCAAAAGGTTGTCCAGTTCTTACAGCCCTTGTCAGATTAGTCAGGATGCTACAAATGTCCAAATCCAGCCTCCAAATGCTCTTTGCAGCAACACTTAGAAGTGAGCTGGCTGCCAAGTCAGCCTATTAACAAATGGAAAGTGCATGGACAGGAGAACTAACATTGCTTAAATCAGAACACATCTTGGCTTCCTTACCTTCATCTAAGAAGCACAGTAGCTTTTTGCTTTTGTTTTTGATTTTTTTTTATAAGGGAATGCTAAAATTTGCTGAACAGTGGCAGGCCCCCCTCAGCCTCCTACTCCATAGGGAATTAGCGTCACATTCCAGCCCCGTCATCAGAACAATGAAAGGTGAATGTTGTTCAAAACAGCTTGGGACCACGGGCTGATGATGTCATTCCTTCCTTATATGGCTCATTATTGTGCAGATTTCCTTTGGTCTGTGAGAAGGGGTGGAGTTGGCCTGGACTGGGAGGGGAGGCAGCTCTTCAGAAGCCAAACAAGTGGGGGCAATTACTCTTCACACTGAGGGAAATGCACTGGAAGAGGGGGGACCTTGACGGGGGAAGAATGAGATAAAGAAAAAATACACAGAACGTGTCAAATGGGCCTCACTCTTGATTTTTCCTGCTACAGTTCTACAATTCTATTCAGCATACTCCAGAATTTACCAGAGCCTCTTCTATGTTTCAACCAATGAGACAGAATACATGTTCCAGCCAAAGTGCCTGCTAATTTACATATCTCTGAATGAAACACTATAGTGCAGGCTACAGAATGCCAAGATCCCTTTAGCTTAAAGATCGTCAAATGTTTCTTACCTAAATGTTCCCCCTAAAAGTGATTGTAAATGCAAAATTACTGTCCACACAAACAAAAATGGGCAAACACATTCAGTCAGATTTCAGTATCCCTGTCATCATTCATACAAAATGCTCCCCAAATCTAACAGCTCCTTCAAAGTAGTTTTTCTTCTCCTTTTTTCTTTTCTTTCTTTTTTCCTGTTCTCTTTCCTTCATGACTTCTTGAGAGCTATAGTCCACAAGTGATTAGGTAATTTGAAAGTTCTAGAGTAAATTTTCTACCCCATATGCTTAGAATATCTGATACTTATGCTGTAAAATTCAACTTTAATTTAAAAATTTAAGAAATAATACCAAAAAATAATAATACCAGATGTTTTAGGCAAGTTGGCTTTAAGCTTAGCAAAACTGAATGTTTGCAGAGCATTTTTTAAGTCCTCAGAATTATTTTACATTGCATATATATAAATCATTTTATTACGGCACTAAAAAGAACATGACGAAAAAAAAGTTGGAGATGACAGCTTGCTTAAATCCATAATGTTGAAGCATGCTCTGAGCCTGAAGAATATGTATAAGTATGGTATTGTCTCCTTATTGTAAGAACCTGAAAGAATAAATAAAATCTGAAGGGTACAATAGATACTGTGAGGGCTGGGGAGATGGCTCAGTGGAATAAGCACTTCCCTGGCAAGCACAAGGGCCTGAGTTCAATCCCCAGTTCCACCAAAAAACAAAAAAAGAAGGACCAATAGATACTGTGCCCCATTCCACCAGAAAAATAAGATACTGTAAAAGGAAAATGAACCTGTTGAAAAGGAAGAAATCACTAAGACGAGGAGGACAGGAGAGAGAGCACATAAGCAGATAGGTTTGAATAATTGCACTGTGGATTGCTGCTAGTTTACGGAAAGGAACAGTTAATGCTTAATATTCTTGGCCATCTTCTTTCATTCTTTCTTTTTTTTGCTCTTCTTATTTTCTTATAACTTTTTTTCCCAATGTTTCATGTATATATCTGGTAACCTGAAGAGCTAATTTGAAGACAGTACTATGCAATACAACAAATGCTATCAAATTCATGTTATTTTGTTTAGTGAAATTCTAAATCATTTGTAATTTTTCCTTTGTATTATTATTTTGTATTCTCTTTAAAAATAGAAAAAAGAATATGTTTTAACTTCTTAATAGAGCAACTGAGTAATAGATGAATTAAACATGTTCAAAGGAGGTGTGTCTGATGGCTAAGGGCTTGCTCTGTAGAAACCTTCCTGAATTCAACGGCATTAAAGGCTGGTGGATGAGAAGGAGCCACTCAGGCAAAGCACAGAGGCTGAACTACCTGACAGGGTGCAGAGAGTATACACGTCCCTGAGGTGGGAAGGAGTATGGGAGGATGGAAGCACCAAAAGAAAGCCCGCATGACCAGAGAGTGGAGGGCAAAGGGTAAGAGACCTGCGGTCCTCTTGAATGACCAACAGGGGTAGTTAGTTAATGCATGAATAGTCCTTATCAAGGACTTCCTTGTGCCCTCAAGGAAAATTCAGGGTTTCAGTATGCTTTAGAGGGTTTTCTGACACAAGAAGGAATCATTTATTATTTTGCCACAGGTGGTACCTCCATCCCTGTATAAATGGGATACAAGAACTGGGTAAGCCAACAGCCTAATGTCTTTAGAAGCACAGCTTTAGATTAGGCCTCTATTCATCCTTTCTTCCCTCAACAAAGAACTATCCCTTAATCCCACCATAAAGTTAACTCACCCTGAAGCTAAGGCAGTAGTTCCTTCCTATTCTAGAATTTTACTTTCTGTGGTTTCATGTACCCATGATTAATTTTCAATCTGCAAATGGTAAGTGGACAATTGCAGAAAAAAAATTCATAAGTTTTAAACAGCTTTTATTACAGTATGTTGTTATAATTTTTCTATTTCAATATTAGCATTGATATTTTACTGCATTGATATTAGCATTGATATTTTAATTAATAAATAAAACTTTATCAAATGTGTTTGTACAGAAAACAACACACAGCATCCAGCACTGTGTTTCAGGGTGTTCCCTGGGTTTTCAGGACCCATCCCCGGTGGATAAGGGGGACTCATTATCGCTACATTTACCTGATTGAACCTTCATGCAAGGAATCTGGGGGTATGTCTGCAGGACAGACAGCCAAAACAACACCAACTGACAAGGGCCCTTGCTCATAGCTACGTGAGCCAAAATGCATCTGGATATTTATCTTCTTGTGACCTATCTCTTGCCATTAGTTACAAATATCTTCCAATAAGATCTGACCATTGGAAATAGACAAGTTGACCTGGCCTGATTTACCACACTATGGTAAAGAGTTAGATTTTATTTTATTTTGATGGTTCTGATTTATCTAATTATTATACAGAGAGCAAACTTCAAAGCACAGAGGACAAGAATGTAATGAGTTGCCTAAAGCAAGCTACAGAGACAGTCCAGATAATGGGAAGGAGCACACTTTGCCTTGTACTAGGGCAGCATCAGTTGTAACCTGGAAGCAGAATCAGTACAGTTTACTCATAGTTATATTTGGAAGGTTGAGAGAGAAAGAATTAAGGATAACTAGGGTTTTAGTTTAAGTGAATAGATGGAAATAGTGCTAACTGAAAAGCCATACCAGGAAGTATAGTTGTGTAGGAAGTAACCAAAAGCTCCATTTTGCACACGTTGTTTGCTTATTTATTTATTTATTTATTGTATTTTAAGGAAAGGGTCTACAGGGTGTTCAGGGTCTCACTACTAGATCGTACTCATAGTGATCTGTCTCTTTACAGCCTCCCCAGAGCTGGGATTACAGGCACACGCCACCACACCCAGTCTCAATTATCATCTCAGCACATCCTGGGAATGGAGCTGGCAGGGTAGGCCCAGGGATCAAACCTTCCCACCCCTGTGCCTGCTTGCAGGCACTTTAATCCACTGAGCTATTTGGCTGGCCCTTTGTACACATTAAGTTTGAAAAACTTACCAAACATCTGAATTGGCTGGTCAAGTATAGATATCTACTCAGTTATAGTTTACTTAATGAATCAAATCTTTTTATTGAAGAAGCATTAGTAGTTTTGTTTTTCTATGAATCACATATAAGCAAATAGAAGCTTTTCCTCCTTAAACTTTTTACTACAGAAATGTATACACCAAAGTGATACAGATACTATTGTGACTATGGGCCCCAAGTTGAGTGCTAGGATCATTATGAGTAGAGATCTACAAAAAGTCATAGTGTTTTGGAGGACTGTATCTTAGAGACAGGTATCCACCTGGTTGTCATGATCATGCCCTGACCAAGTGACTCTAAACCAAGTCTCAAAACTGCTCCTTATTCGAATATGCTGAACTTTTTAAAAATGCCCTAGCTGAGCACACAGTTAGGTGGGAGTTCCTCAGTGTGAGTGACTCCTGGGTGTGCTAATCCCATATTCACTTCAGAAGACAGTGATTGCAGCATAGCACCTGTGTTCCACAGGTTTGAAGAGAACATGTACTGAGGGTAGAGGGAACAATTGGGAAGCCACAGTCAGTGGATCAGGAGCCCTGCCCTTGAGTTCTTCAGTTTTTTTTTTGTTTTGTTTTGTTTTGTTTTGTTTTTTTTGTGGCACCAGGGATTGAACTCAGGCTGTTGTGCTTGCTAGGTAAGCACTTATTCTACTGAACCGTTTCCCCGGCCCCGAGTTCTTCAGTTGGGAATGTGTGTGTTCTTGCAGGGTCTCCCCTTGAGGGCCCCGGGGTGGGAAATTAAGTCTGGTCAGTAGTTCTGCACACAGTTACGCCTCCTTCATTGGGAGAATCATCAGCTAGAACTAGACCATCATTGAGTATTTTGCAGATTCCAGAAAACGTAAGAAATTTGAGAGCACTGGTAAATATGAACAAGTAAGAGGGAGGGATAGTAGGAACAAATAAATATTGAAATGAGAGCAATTCCCTGTGTAGGATGTAGGACTTGGAGCTGGCATAGCGGTGCAAGCCTTTAGTTCTAGCTTTCAGGAAGCTGAGGCAGGAAGATTGCCACAAAACAGAGAGCAGCCAGGACTACATAGTGAGTTCAAGGTAGCCTTGATCACCTGTCTCAAAAAACCAAGGCAAAGAAAATAAACATAGGATTTGGTGACATTGTAACCAATGATGGAAACTGAATAGACCACAATGTCCCCTTCTACTAGAGAAAGCAGCCACAGTGCACCATTTCCAATTTCTTTTGAGCTTCAGATCAGATGCATATACTCCCTTAAGCATTTAAGAATAAAATATAGAAGCAACTCGCTGTAAACACTTACAGGATGTTAGGAGCTATGCAGAAAATACAAATAAAATCATAGAGCACAACATTTCTTTATTTAAGAGGAATAAGGTAAGTGAGGCAAAGCTAACCTCTGGCTTTGCTGCAGCTAAAGCTCACATTTAGCCCCTGAATACTATTGAATAGTTCCTCAACCAGGAGTTCGCATCTGAGAGCCGAATGTGTTCTGCACTGAGCATGAAGACTCACCCTGTGATTACTCTTTTCTGTTCAAACTTTTAACCACCACCAAGTACTTTCCAAACACAAACATTCTTGGAAAAAGTGCACATGTATTCAAGGAGCCAAAGAAGAGCCATCTCTGAACAATGAAAACACCACCTTACCAAGTTCCAGCATCCTCTCTGGAGTCTGGGATTTGCAATACTAATCTGAGTACTTTCATCCACTCTGGACAAAAAAAAGTAAAAATTTAAAATAATGTAGGCCTTCACTCTGATGCAACACATTTGCTCAGCACCTCTCTTTCTTAACCATTTCTTCCTGAGTGACTCAGTAAAAACATTTGTCAGGTATTTATTGTGGTGATAAATACCTGCCAACTGAGAACACTCAGCATTCCCAGAGTTTCTCATTCCAGGGAATAACTCACTTACTGGTTTTCAATATATTGGTTTATTCCTGGTGTTGAAATAATTCATTAACTCAATTCAAAACTCAACCCAACTATTTTGAATTTAAGGTAAAAATTTCCCATTCAGTTGTTGGAAATTTTCCTCATTAAGTGGGCTTCTACTGAAACCTGGAGTTATTGGTTCTCTCTGGAATTTATGCACCTTGTTTATCTTCAATTCACTAAAAACATAAAACTATAGGAGACCTTAGTTTTGCACTTTTGTGAACTAAAAATGCCAGAATTGATCCCTTGTCTGGCATTACAATTGACTGGATTACAAGTGCTAGGTCAGTGTATTCATATATTAGAAACCATTAAAAGAATCTGTCTGTCACTGGTTGTGTCACGTGTGCAATGCTGGGGTTATGCCCGCTGTATTGTTGTCCTGAGGATTCTCGCTGTTTCTTCAGACTTAGCCTACTCCAGAGGGCTCTCTGATTGCAGTGGAAACAGGCTTGCATTTTCATTTGCATGTGTTTACTGTACCACTCACAATCAACTTTTTACCCAAAAATTAGGGTAAACATATACAGGGACTTTCCAAATAAATGAATTTGGATCTAGAATCTACTAAACAGTATAACAAAATTTGATGAAAAGTATATGCTCTCAGACTACTTAATTTGGCAAACTCATATACAACTTTTCAGATTAGTTGTTTTTTTCTCATTTCAAGAAATTTGTTTTGGGGCCAGGGAGACAGCTCAGCGGAATAAGCGCTTCCCTGGCTAGTGCAAGGGCCTGAGTTCAATCCCTAATTCTGCCAAAGAGAAAAAAAAAAAAAATTATGGAAGAAATTTGTTTTATGCAGCTGTTGGAAAAGAAAGTTGGGGCCAAGGAGATGGCTCAGTAGGATAAGCACTTCCCTGGCAAGCACAAGGGTCTGAGTTCAATCCCCGGTTCCGCCAAAAAAATAAAGAAAGAAAAGAAAATGAAAAAGAAAGTTATTCTCCAAGCTATTCTAATAAATTAGTCCAAGCTGTGTTTTAATCCTTTATTCTTTTCAAGATATAAAGTATTTCCTCTCACTTCTTTTTAATATATTAACTTTTTAAATATAAGAAGTTACAGAATGGGCTGGGGAGATAGCGCAGAAGTGCTTGCCAGGCAAGCACAAGGGCTTAAGTTCAATCCCCGGTTCCACAAAAGCAAAACAAAACGAAACCCAGAAGTTATAGGACTACTGCAGTAGATTTATGACCTCAGCAAAATTGCTACAGCCATTTTTCTTCCAAAGGATGCTTACCATTTCCACATATTTTACTTCTATAAAATTGTATGTGGCTAAACATCCTAAAGTTGCTTTCTTATAAAAAGTGAGTCATTTTGCAGATATATACTTTATTTCTTACTCTTCAAATATGATTTTTTATTACATAGGATTTATCTGTCATTTGTAAACTTCTCATGACATAAACCAAATTCTTCTATAATGGTTCTCCTAAAATAATAGATACCAGATCAGGCCAGAGGCTAATGACCCTCACTAGACATGATCAGGTGTACCTGCATCCTAGAATGTTTCTTTGCTCTCCTTTTTTCTTTCTCTGTGAGGACTTGAAGATGCTTTATTCTAGGTGTGGTGGTGCACACCTATAATCCCAGCACTTGGGAGGCTGCCAAGAATTCAAGGCCTGGAATATGAGTAGATTGAAGGCCAGCCTGAACTTCATAGTAAGGTCCTACCTCAGAACAATAAGATCAAAGAGTTTCTTTATATAGGTCTTTTTTTCTTTCCTTCCTTCCTTCCTTCCTTCCTTCCTTCCTTCCTTCCTTCCTTCCTTCCTTCCTTCCTTCCTTCTTTTCTTCCTTCCTTCTTTCTTTACTATTATTCTTTCTTTTTCTTTTGATTTTTGAGACAGGGTTCCACTCCACAGATTGCCCAATGATTTTTCATACTCTAAAGTTTATTACAGATAGTTTATATGTAATACAATTTTGATTTTTTACTGTTTAAAAATATAACAATTATTGTTTCAAATATTGAGTCTATGGTGATTTGTTACTTTGCCATTCATTTTAATACCTTTTCTGTTTGTAGTAGATTTTCAGCTTTCTTGAGTCTGCCTACAATTAAATATAAAAACAATTAATACCAAACAAGAGTTTATTTATCCAATACTTTGTATTGTTTCCAGAATGGCTGTTTGATAAATTACAAATTATGATTTAATGAAATTTAATTACTGAATTACCTCCAAGTGTCTAATAAACAAGGGAGTGTATAAAAAGATCACTTTGGGAAGTGACAGGCTTCACAGAGGGGCTGTATGTTCATTATCTGTTGAACACAACTCTAAGGGGTAGATGCTCAGTGGTACCATTCCATAGAAGGAAACTGAGAACAGGAAGCTAGATAACTGATCTGAGGTCACAAGCCTGTAAGTAGGTCCAGACTTGAAGTCCTAGCTATCTGGGTCCACGTGAAATGCAGAAGATTGAGCAGAGGGCTGCTTCTGTGCTGTAGGTTCTGAGGGATTTGGCCTCACACAGCCAGCACAACCCCAGGCAGAAGTAGAATGAAGTTCATGAAGCATTTGTAAGCTCCATCAGTATTTTGGAACCAACCACAATATTTCTCCTTAGTACACATATGGATTATTTTACTAACGAAGGAGTGTTATAATTTAGATCTGATCTGTACCCCAAAGTTTCACGTGTGTGAAAAGTAGGATGCTTTATTCATCAGTGAATTCACTCACTGATGGATTCAATAGCTGAGTGCACTGTTAGGAAAGGGTTTGGTTAGAGGTAGGTCCCTAGGGGTGACATTGAAGGCTATATTTTTTCCCCAGCTTCTCCCCTCTCTCTCTACTTCCTGGCTGCTATGCAGTGAACAGCTGTCCTCCATCCCTCCACTATGCTACTTCTTCTTTGGAACCCTATTGCCCATGGACTAAAACCATTAAGACAAATAAATCTTTCCTTCTTTAAGTTGTGGGTGCCAATTGCTTTGTCTCTGAACTACAACAAAAGTGATGATGGCAAGGGAGTACTAATTGTAGGCCTCAAAGTCATGTGTGAAATGTAATTTTCTTCATTTTTCTATATCCTTATGCATAATTTCTATTATGAGCTCTTATTCTATCAGGAATGAGAAGGAATCTACCAAGAGTGATTCTACCAGAGGAAACTGTCCTGGCACATTCTGGCTGAGCTCACTCAGCCAGGCCCAGGATCTCTGGCACATGGTTGGCTCCTTCATACCGACACACAGGCTCAGTGCCAAGGGGCTCTCAAAGGTGTCTCCCTTGCTCAGCCCCAGGCTCCAACAGTCTCTTTGCAGAGGTTAAAAGTTTTTCCTGAGATGCTGATTTGTACTTAAACAAACAACAAAAAATTAACTTACACTTGGATGCCTTGCTGCAATGTTGTATGATGATGTCATTATTTATGGAGTCCTTGCTGAGCCTATAAAATCCAACAGCTTTACAATCTATATTTACAGTGATAGACTTAGACAGCCTTCTCCCATGTCATTCACACACATGTATGCACACAGGCACACACACACACACACACACACACACACACACACACACACACACCTCCCAAATAGTTTCTGGTATTTATTTATTTATTTATTTATTTATTTATTTTGCAGAACCTGGGATTGAACTCAGGCTCTTGAGCTTGCCAAGAAAGTGCTTCTTCCATTAAGCCATCTCCCCAGCCCTTCCAAATCTGAAAATTAAAGTCACAAGTCTTGCAGTTCAGACAGGGAATAAAGTACAAACATTGAAGGTGAACTCATGTGCTCAGAATTATGCCTTTAAAGGTCAAGTTCCCTTGAATATGAACCAAACAAAATACAGCATTTAGACAAGGAAGTAATATTGGGAAAATATTGGGAATCTTTACCTAATATTAATGAATGAATAAAATAAATTTTTATATTTAATATTAACATTCTGATTAAACCATATATTTTTCATGCTGCTTTTTTAAAAATTTGATACTAAGACTATTTGTAAAAATAAGTATGCAGTATACGATGGCAGAAAATGACAGTCTCCTGATTTAGAATGACAGAAGCCCAGGGTAGCATATTGCCCATTTTAGGTACTTAATACCTAGAACTTTTATGCAAAGTGAATTTAAGAACTCCTGAAAAGTGGAAAATAATTTCTGAATCTGTTGTTTTTGCAATTATTGGATAAGGTCAGCAGCAACAACAGGAGGTGGCGGGCAGCTTGCTTATCTTCCTTCTCACAGTATCAGCCATCTCCAGATAAATACCACTGAAGGAAAGCACTGATACTGCTCAAAGCAGCTTCAGAGCAAGCCCCCTGGGCTTCTCCTTCCTGTAGACAGCTGTGTTGACTTCTGCCCCCTGGTGAGACATTGCTGTCCTCATATCTGTCTCAGTGCCAACATCTCCACACCCATGAATATTCTGCCTTCCAGAGTCTATTTTATCAGAAGAACTTGGTAGAGCAGCACACACACACAGACACACACACTCCACAAGCCACTTTCACTCTAGGTACTCATTTGAAGACAGCACCAGCCTGGTAATGCAGAAGCCTGGCTTTCCTGCTTACTCAAAGGCTTGAATATGGAGTGGTCATCAAAACCTGTGGGTGGTCCTACAAGCTTTTTGTCCTTTTTGTCCTCTTTGTTTTGCCAGAGGATGTGAGAAGCCCTCCCCAAGAGGACCAAGATGGATACTGGAGCTCCGGAACCGCTGGTGCCAGAGTACTTACTCTGTGGCATCCCATGCAGTGCTCCTTCACCATATCCAAGCCCTGTCTGGGGTAGAGACAGCCACAGAGTCACACACTGGCATGCCTCCCCCCCAAGCCAGGGCAGTGAGAAGACCACTTGGGCTTAGCGTAGGCTCCCTTAGTCCCTTCCTTCCATCTCACAGGAGAAACTAAGGGTAATGGATTCCAAGCAACATTCTGGCTCTAGTTCCATTCACAATAGGGAATTTTGGGGAGAATGGAAAAACAGTGTAAAGCAGAGATGCCAACAGAGACTGCCCCTTGGGCTCAGAGACACTGAGTTTTTCTCAGCTGTGGCCCAGTCTTCTTTGCAGGTGCCTGGCCATGGTGGCCTCAGGGTCGGCATCCTGTCACCTCTTATGAGAAGATTTCATTTTGACTGCTTGCTTCAAAAAGAGGATTTAACCCAAAACAGATTTAGCAGCATTTTCCAGAGGCCAGCAGAGCTCCAGACCTCTGAGAAAATCTCAGTGGTTGCACTTCCTGGAGCTGGAGGGCAGATGGGGTTGCTGGAGGTTATCATAGAAACCTCAGACTTCAGGGGAACCTCAGACCAGCCCTGCAGGTTACCAGGTCCTTCTGGGGGTACATGGTATGGAGTGAAATTCCCATCTGAATTCCCATAGGTGTATCATAGGGCTTAGTCAATACTGAGCTGGAGGAATCCACAGAAAAAGCACTACACTTCAATGTACTTTAACGGTTAAGTGAGCCTGAGGTCTCAGTTAAATTCTTAAGTAAAGACTGAAAGCTTGATAATGCATCCCAACCACCTCCTTATTATTACCACTGACCTTATCCTATAAGAGTAAAAGCAGCACATTCAGAAACTATTTTTCACTTTTCAGGTGTTGTTAAATTCACCTTGCATAAAACTTCTAGGGATGTATCCCAGTGGTGCTGTTCAAGGAATCAAAAGCCTGGTAAGGCGATTTGTTTTAAGTTACTTTATGACTTTTATAACTTTTAATACTTTCTGTATAGTAGTTTGCTCAGGAAAGGTGTTGTAGTTTAGATGAAATCAAGAATCTTTCTCAAAAAGGGGCAAGGATTGAAATTGTTCATCTATGGCTGACCAACATGAAATTAGTAAACAAATGTTTCTGGGATGTGTTTGCCATATCATGAATATAATAATATTCTGAACTACAAAGTTCTCTATCACCTGTCCTTATTTTAGCTACTCTTACAGTGCACAAAAATTGGAGGAAAAAAAAGAAAGAAGAGACCACAGGAATCAATAGTCCACTACTCAGACGTCACTGAAGCCTGCTCTAACTGAATGAGTGCCACCTCTGGCATTTAGCTGGGCAGGAAATTGACACTTGCTGCTGAATAAAGGGGTTTAAAAAGTGATGAAAAAAAATCCTTGAAGCTGTTCTTTAACATTCTCTGATTTCAGTTATTTTAAAAAGTCACTATCAAACTAGTTGCTACTCACTTACCTGACCACATTCCAATGCAGGACAAATGACTAGATAGCTATTGCAGATGTATGGAATTTTTATTGTCTCAGAAACTTTGTTTTCTGTATCTGTTGTTTGAGGTTGAAAGTTATTAGAGATTTAAGGAGTAAGATTCAGTCTTATTGGTTACCTAGAAATGTCAAACCAGATTTTCATCTGTTTGTTCAGATGTGAAGCTGACCAACTTAAAGTCCTTAAGACAAGCACAAATAAGCAATAAATTAACGCTTTTTATTTTCTGTTTGTCCTTCACCCTTCCCTCCTTTATTATTATTAGCACAACAATCATCTGGCTAGATATCCTGTGCTAGAATGTGGTCAGGCGATGAGGCAGTGACCAATTGGATAGCACGCAACACTTTAACCAGCGTTCTCTCTCTCCTTCCTCCTGTACCAAATCCAACAACAAATGGGTTGGTAAGCATTACAAATAATTTTTTTTTGTAAAAAAGGCTTTTAAAATGCAACCTATACTATTTCATTTTTTAACTTACTTTTATGAAAGCTTCTTCTAGTGCTAACCTAACTGGAGAAAACCAGATCTTTTTTGCTAACTAAATAAACAGTAAAGCTGTAAAGAACAGATTTAGATGTTTGCCAGTGGCTCTCAGCTACAAGCCCCAAACATAAAAGCAGAGATGCTGTAACTTGAGTCATCAGATCTCCCCAGCCCCTTGAGTCATCATATTTCAATAGCTTTGGTTTAAAAGACTCTGGAGAGCTGGAGAAATGGTTCAGTGGAATAAGTGCTTCCCTGGCAAGCACAAGGCCCTGAGTTCAATCCCCGGTTCTGCCAAAATAAATAAATAAATAAATAAAATAAAAGACTGTGGAAGTCAGAGCCACAGCCATTTAACTGAGGGAAAGAAGAGCGTAATTTGAAAGATGGTATAGAAGAGTTAATTACAAGCTGTTCAATGCGGGGTCTCTGAGGAGGCAAAGGACATTTGGCTTTCACTGGGTTTGGGGTTGTTTCCTATGAAGAGTTTTCAAAGGTACCTGGCCCTTAAAAAGTAAGTAGGTCAGGTTGTCATGAAGTCATTTATACCGAACCAAACCCCAAAACTTTTCTGCACTAATATGAACAAAACACTGTAGGATTAACTTGTGGTGACTATATTTAAGAATTCCTAAAAAGTAGATTTCAACCCCAAAGAGTAAAAGTGGATTCTTTCAAATAGAAGGCAATTCATAGCGGGCTTTTCAAGTGCAGATGCTTCATTAGTCAAGTCCTAACACAGGCTCCCTATGTTCGTCCCAGTTCTACGAACACCCATGTGAAAATGTGCTATCTCGCATTCAAAGGATGCTTTCAGGTAAAAGTCTGTCTTCCTATCTGAGTCACTACCACTGCGAAAGAACTGGGCCAGGTGAGGCTCGTCCCACAGCGCTCCTGGGCCGAGGAGGGCACAGACAGGGCCCGGGGTGGGCGTTACCTCTCCCGTTCCCGCTCCAGCAGGTTGGTGAAGTCGTCGCTCTTGCTCATGTAGTCAGAGTGCTTGTGTTTCTCAGTTTCCAACTCGTACACCGTGCGCCGGTGGCACTTCTCGGCCAGCAGCAGCTGCTCCAGCATGCGGCGATATGTCTCCTTCTGCTTCTCCTCGAGCCTGTCCAGCTGGGGAAGCAAAGATGGAAGTGGGTATTTCATTTCCCTTGCATCTGTCAGGTGACGATCACCTGGAAAGGAGACTGCTGACTACGGCATTCTCGGCCGTTTCTACCATCCAGGTCCTTGCTCTGCCCACTGACTTCGTAAACTAGCCACAGTAGTGCTGCCGGCTCACTTCTGGCCTGTAAGTACATGTGTGGCTCCTAATCTTTGAGAACAAACTCTTTCACAGTTTTATTGAGATAGCACAAAGAAAGAAATTGAGAAGCATCCCTCTTGACCTCATAAAAAAGTAGATTTCAAGCTTCCTAGAAATATATGAATGATACTGCCTAGAAATGTATTTCTAGGAGAGCATATGAGGGATCCAAAGTCCTCTTTTTTCAAGAGATGCTGCAAAGGAGGACTTTCGAACTTACAGAAAGTATGTGTCTCTACAAGAGGCCGATCAAATACTGTTACAGAGTGGTTTGTTCCATTTTCCTTGCACAGGGTATCAGACCTGTAGGTGATCATGTGTTGATCAGTTTTTTAGTCCTTGGTCCTGTACCTAGCACAATACTTGGAAAAAGTAAGCATTCAGTAAGTTCTTACTAAACTGAATCAACTCTCAATTGGACTAGGCTTTCTCATCTTTGGTACCACGGAAGCTACATTAGATTATTCATAATATAAATTAATAATTTATTTAGTGGTATCAATAACTATCAATACAAATAATTGAGATAATTCAGATAACAGGGTTACTCTAGGTTAGATCATGCAGAAAGCTTACTGGATTGGAGCATATTTGGCAGTGTCCTTGGCCTTCCCACCAGCTGCCAGCAGCACCCCCTGCAGTTGTGACTGTCTTCATCCTGCCATTGTCAAATGTGCCTTGGAAGAAGAAACCCACCCCACACACTCCCCACTGCTTCTGTAGGCATATTCACATCCTCACTCAAACCAATAACCAAATACCTAAGAGCCAGCGGGGCACTTCAGACTGTCAGCATTAGTTGACACTGTTAGTTTTCTGCACTTGCCCTTCAGTTGTAAGAAGGATTGGACTTTTTCCTCTGTACTTGTATGATATACTCACTGTAAGTGGATCACTTCTAGGGCCAAAATGAAATGAGGCTGTCCCCCTTGTCCTCGGTACCTTCTTCCTGGATTTCTACTGCCTTTGTTTAGGAACCAGTGGCCAGATGGCTATGCCTGGAGAAACCTATGTGATCTTGCTGCTGATGGTATCCAAAGACATTAGCATTTGGGATATTTTTCTATCTTCTGACAAAGTTTTTCTTTTACACAGTCTGTACAAAAAGTTTCCCACTGAGGTCTGGGGAGAGTTCAGTGATATAAGGGCCTGCCTGGCAATTGCAAGGACCCAAGTTGGATCCTTGGTACTCCATGTTATGCCAGCCCAGAACCCCAGATGTACTGTGCTGGCCACTGAGACTGGGCATGGTGGCACATTCATATAATCCCAGCACTGGGGAAGTTGAGATAGGAGGATAACTATGAGTCTGAACTGTGTAGTGAGACCCTCTATCAAGTAAATAAAGAGAAAAAAAATTTAAAAAGTTTCCCACTGGAATAGCTCCCTATTGTAAACTGTTCTCAACAACACTCACAACTTTCTACAAATGAGACTTTTAACCTATTTAAGGAACTCACTTAGTTTGCTGAAGCATCATCATCATCAAACTTGGGGAAAGAGGAACTTTGCCCTCATTTTGAGCCAACCCATACTGTCATAAAATAGGAGCCCTCTGTTCTTGGAAGAATCTGAAAAGCACTTTGTGGTGTTTGCTCACATCTTCCCCTTCTCCTCCCTTAGGAAGGAAGTGTGACTGGAAGGGAACGTGGCATGTGCAGCTCAACCTGCGCACTGCATTCCCAACTTCTCCCAGCATCCCTCAACCCATCAAGGAACTGAGCAGGAAGATAGTGGCATTACTAATTGGATGGCAGTAAGAGAAATCCAAAGAGACAGATGGACACATGGGAATATCCAGAGTTGAAGGAGATGGCCTCAGCCTTACATAATCTGCCCCCTTGGTCTCCTGACACTGATGGTTTGTAGCAGCTATGGTCCTAGGCTATGCCACTGAAGCAGGTTGCTCTGTAGAAGATGTTGTCTAGACCTACCCCAGCACAGCTTGATCCAACCAGAATTACATTACCAGGAAAAGCATATTTCTGTTTCAGTGCCATTAGCATAAGAATTTAGTTTTTAATTCTAAATTCTGCATATAAGAACTTACACTGGTAGCAGTAGATTAGCTATGCCAGGTACTGTTTCTTACTATTTCATTTGGAACTATTCATATGTAAAGCTCCTAAGTGAGAACTGAGGTGGCACATCTTTCTTGGTTCTCTGTGACTTACCTAGAGACTCTGAAGACCATCTCTAATCACTTCAGACCAGAGAAAATTCATGAATTATATATACTGTGTATCTGGCTTTTGGCTTTTGGGATCCAAGCTGTGACTCAGCACAGAGGAATGGCTTTTATTAATGAACAATGAAAGTAGAATGGGCATCTATTACTGCAGAAGGATAATGTCCACTTGGATAGAAGTAGAAGGAAAGCTACATAAGATCATCATAAAGTCAAAGGCCAAGGCTGGCCCATAGCTCAGTGGATTAAAGCACCTGCAAGCAGACACAGGGGCCAGGGGTTCAAACCCCAGGTCTACCATGCCAGCCCCACCCCCAGGGTGTGCTGAGACAGCAATTGAGACTGGGCATAGTGGCATGCACCTGTAATCCCAACTCTTGGGAGGCTGTAAACAGGCAGATCACTATGAGTCTGATCTAGCAGTGAGACCTTGAACACCCTGTAGACCCTTCCCTAAAAATACAAAAAAAAAACCCCACAGGCCAAATTTTTACTAAGGGAAGAATATACCTGGAAATCTTACTCCAAGGAATTAAGTATCAGAGCAGTGCAAGGGTGGGAAATGGGAAATTATTTCAATATGTTTAGGTAAAAGGGTCATGGTTCAGAACATGATCTAAGCTTGTTGCTTGAAGAAAGTACTGAGGGATTTTAGAAGTCAATTTAAGAAAATAAAAAGCCTTAGATATGGGAAGAGGGTTCCACAAAAGGGAAATGGATTAACAATGGTGGGGCCAGACAAAGGTAGATGTTTCGATCACTGCTGAATCAGAATGAGTAGTCAAAGTGAGTAAGAGCGTGCAGAGTTCAGAGCAGTATGAACCCCAGGAAGGAGTCAGGACCCAGAAAACAACTAAGGAGCACACTGCAGATCTCTGGAGTCTTTCATGAGATCAGCTGAGGCCTTTCCCTGAGGGTTACAATAGCTTTTCAAGGAAATTATATAAAACACAGGCAGCTTTAAGAAATATAATCTGGGAAGATGAAACTAAGATATGTGACGCATGCTTTGGTGATTTCCAAGGTATCAGCTACTGTAAGTAGTCGTTCTGGCATTGCCCAGGCCTAACAGAACATGCACAAGAAAGTTTGATGCAGAGGGTTTGAAGGAACAGGAGGCAAACAAAAGGGAATCCACACAAGAAAACAGCAGCCAAGTCTAAGCACAGACACGCTAGCCCCAGAAAAGGCCTCTTCATGAAGGGCATCCACATTATGGATAGAAAAGCAGGTACAACTGGTGTGAAGCAAAGATCCTGGCCAACTCCAGACACCTCGGTCATGCGTCTCTCATCGGGGGAGACCACAGTGAGCATTTGTAAGTCCTATTTGAAAATAGATGTTAGGCCTGAGAGCATAGGAGAGCAGAAGCAAACAAACAAATTTAAATCCCTCTGGGAGAGATTGGCTGTTGGCAGCAGCATTGCCCCTAACCTCGTGTGTGGCTTCTGGAATGGGCATTTGCAGCTGCCAAGGGTTTGGCGAGATGTCTCACACTATTTTGCTGGTGCAGTCTACCAAGAGGCCAGAAGGCATAACTTATGCTGACTATGAATCTGTTAATGAATGCATGGAAGGTGTTTGTAAAATGTATGAAGTACATCTGAAGAGAATGAACCCCAACAGCCCCTCTATCACATATAATATCAGTCAGTTGTTTGATTTTATTGACCATCTGGCAGACCTCAGTTGCCTTGTGTACCAAGCTGATACCCAGACATACCAGCCCTATAACAAAGACTGGATCAAAGAGAAGATCTATGTGCTCCTTCGTCGGCAGGCACAACAGGCTGGCAAATAATTGAGCTGGAAGCAGTAGGGGCTGGAAGCAGGCTCGGAGTGTAGAGGTGCAGTGTGCTGTGGCAGAGCACTGTCCTGTGAGCCTCTTGGCATTTTGTTCCACTCCAGCCAGGATTGAATGCATTAGATGAAATGTGAGGTGTGAGGATCTTCTCAATCCGAAACCCCTATTGAGCTCTTTTCATTTTCTTCTTTTTTATTTTACTTCAACATTTTTATGATTCAGAAGGCAGTTGTTCCTTGTTGATGTTGGTTCCGGTCCTTCAGATTGTTCCGATCTACTTTATAACACTCACTGTACTAATCTTGTGAGATGGGATACGGGATGATGCCAAAGTTTAGTTATGTCCTCAAGAATAAGTCTTAGTGAAAATAAATGTTTAGTTTTATATATATATATATATATATATATATATATATATATTTTTTTTTTTTTTTTTTTTTTTTTTTTTTTGTCTTTTTGAGACAGGGTCTCACTATGCAGTTCAGCCTGGCCTTAAGCTCACTTTGTAGCTCAGGCTGGTCTCGAACTCACAATAATCCTCCTGCCTCAGCCTCCCGAGTGCTGGGATTACAGACCTGCGCCACCACGCCTGGCTTAGTTATATTTAAAATAAAAAATAAAAAATAAATCCCTCTGGGATCCATAAAAGAGGAAGGAGAAAGGGACTACTTGAAGAAAATGGTAAAAATGCTGACAATCAACAGACAGAGACAAGTCAGCTGTGCCTTTCTCCCACAGAAGTAGCTTCAGTGGCAGGAAACATGTTTTTCGCCTGAGTAGGATGTGTTCCTCAAAGATTAGAAAACTCAAATGTAAGGGGAAACCTGCCAGAAGTGGTGGTGCCTTTGAAGGGTGAGACAGGAGGATCATCCAGCCTGGAGGATAGTGTAAGACCATGTCTCAATAACAACAACAAATCCAGAAAGGAAATCTAATTCTGAGGCTGTGCACTCCCTGGCTCCTGTCTGGCCCGAGTTACACAGGCTTCAGGGAGTCATTTTTAAAAGAAATGGATTTCATAAGCTTGTGCATAGATGAGGAAAAAATAGCATTCAAGTTTTTTTTTTTTTTTTTTTTTTTTTTTTTTTTTTGGAAATGGGGATCAAATGGTTTTAAATGCACAAGTAGAAAATGAAAGTACCTAAAATAAGTTATACCATGAGGAGGCCACCCCTAAAAATCCCAAAATTTGCAAAAAGACAGGTGCATTTGAAATGTTCTTCACTGAAGGCCAGGCTAGTGCACACAAACAGACCCTCCAGCTACCTTGGGTGTGCCATTTGCTGTCCTCACTGACCTTTTGGTAATCACAAGCTGTGTGATGGGAGCATCTGCCCAGCTATGCAGGACATTATCGTAGAAGCAGACGTTCTCTATCCTTTCCTCAAAGGTGCCCAAGCCTCTGCTCTGATCTTGGTAAGCACAACATGGGCCTTTGCTACACTGGGTACCAAGATCAAGAAATGTAATGTTACAGGAACTAAGCGGATCTTGGGGCTGGGGACTTCATTATCTATATTTCAATATGCATGAATTGACACTATGATAATTGCTTATGTCCTCATAAATCTTTGGATACCCTGAAGAACAACATAGATATGGGGGGCCTTAGGGTGCATTAATGCAACTGTGAAGTGCTACTGAGATCCACTTATTTTACTGAAGAGGAAAACAAACTTTCCAGGTAATCAATTGAGATTCCACTAGCTGAGACTGAAAAGAACAAGAAATTAGAAAAAGCCAGAATTTTAATCGTTCTTGGAATTTTGCTTAAGAATTCTGACTTGTCAGAGACAGCGCGGCCAACTCCGCCATCCTCCTCCATCCCGCCCACGCCCGCCCAGCCCCAGAGACCTCCGGAGACAGTGTGACCCATGGCCTGAGACAGCGGCTGACTCCAGCGGTCTCCTGGATCCCGCCCCAAGCTCTCCCAGCGAGTGGGAATTTGCACGACTCACCAGGCTTCCCAGATCAGTGAGAATGTGGTGAGTCTGAGGGAGAGCCATTGGCTTCTTCCCACACGCACTACCCGATCCCTGCCCCCAAGCCCTGCAAGCCAGTGACTGGCCTGAAACCTCAGGACCCACTCACCAGCACCTCCCCGGATCCCCTGCCTTAAAGCCCGCTGAGCGAGTGGGAATTTCCCCGACTCTCTGGGCAGCAAAGTTCAGTGTGTGTAGAACTCCAGGCCCGCCGTGCCTGAGAGACATTTCCCAGGGATTACCTGTCCCCCAACCCCCGTGGCCCGGTGAGAGCTCCAGGCCCACCGCACCAGAGGAACATTTCCAGGTGATTACCGGTCCCACGCCACAGCCCAAGACCCAGTGCAGGTCAGCCTGGAGTGACAACTCCAAGCCTGCCATGCCGGAGGGACATTTCACAGCAATCCTCTGTCCCACACCACGGACCGAAACCCAGCACAGCCTGGCCTGTGAGTGAGGGCTCCAGGCCGGCTGCACCCGAGGAACCTTTCCCAGCCTTCTCGGGATACGGCCTGTAGACCCGGATCCAGCACAGGCTGGCCAACTCAGTAGAGACTACTCAGTGAATAACATCATCCACTATCCTTTTGTGAGCCCAGAAGACCCACCAAAGCCCAGGCCTGCCCACCTGAGGAACAACCTGCCTGACACAGGAGGGCTGACCCCAGGAACCAACAGAGGGGAACCAAAGGAGCTGCAGCAAAAAAGGAACTGAACACAACAGCTAGATCCAGGATAAGCATATCAGGAAAATCTCAAACTTAATAGACTGGCACCTGAATCTCATAACAAGCTAAGGTTATAGCTGCACCAAAGCTCTACTCCAAAGGTCAAAGGTCAGTGCTATACAAAATGACAAAGAGAAGGGGAAAAATGCAATCCCAGACCTCCAGTCCATCAGGAAGGGCAGAGGACACTAGCTCAGCTGCAATGAATGAACTAACAGATACAGCAGCAAAGGAACAACAGCAGAAAGCTATAAAGGAAATAAAATGATAAGTAATTCCCCAAATTAAAAGAGAAATATTTGAATACATAGTATCTGAAATAAAGAATGAATTCCAGAAACATTGGGTGGAAAAGCTATGCTTACCCAGAACAAGTGCAGAGAGCACTATTCCAGCTGATATATATGAATTAACAGCATCTGAAGCAAAGAAAGAACAGCAGAAAGATCATGAGGGCCGGGTGTGGTGGTGCACGCCTGTAATCCCAGCACTGGGGAGGCTGAGGCAGGAGGATTGTTGCGAGTTCAAGACCAGCCTGAGCTACAAAGTGAGCTTAAGGC